>JASDQU010281999.1:0-14652 GCA_032191745.1 Picea mariana
TTTGTTGCAGTATGAAAGGAAGTGTTATACCACCATTCTGCCAAGGGTAACCATTTGAACCATTGTGTTTGTTTATCAGAGACAAAGCAATGAAGGTAGCCTTCCAGACATTTGTTCACTATCTCAGTTTTTCCATCAGATTGAGGATGATAGGATGAGCTATGAGCCAATTGAGTACCCAAACAAGAAATAATTTTGTCCAAAAATGTCCCGTGAAGGTGGGATTTTTTTCACTTACAATAATCTTTGGGCTACCATGTAGCTTTTGAACTGTCTCCATGAATGCGGTGGCAACTGTACTAGCTTTGATGGGATGAGAGAGTGCACAAAAGTGTGTGTACTTGGTCAATCTATCAACAATCACCATGATGACACTCTTTCCTTCAGACTTTAGTAACCCTGTGATGAAATCCATGGAAAACTCATCCCAGCGCTGCCTTGGGATGGATAATGGTTGTAAAAGACCTGGGGTCTTAATTGTTTCCACCTTATTTTGTTTGAAAACCAAAAATTTTGCCACAAACCTTTGAACATCAGTTTTAAGGCCATCCCAAAAAAAATCCTTCTTGACTCTATGGTAGGTTTTCAAAAATATCGAGTGCCCTCCTACTGGAGAGGTGTGCAATTCCAATAGTACCTTTTGTTTGAGTTGGGAGTTCTTACATAAATATAAGCGATCTTTGTACCATAGTGAATCATTTTTCCATGTAAATGTATCTGATGCACTGGAATACTGCTGCAACCTTTGAATGAGAGTCCACACTTTTTTGTCATTCTTCCATTCATCCCTTGCTTCTATTATCCACTCGGGTTGGATGATCGAGATAGCACAGAGAAAGGCCTCAACATCTTCATCCTTTCTTGAGAGTGTATCTGCCACAACATTTTGCTTCCCCTTTTTATAGATGATTTCAAAATCATAACCCAATATCTTGGTTACCCATTTTTGTTGTTCTTCTAAAGATAGTCTTTGTTCCAAGAATTATTTAAGACTATCATGATCTATTTTGACCTTGAAGTGTCTACCTATTAGGTAAGGTCGCCATTTCTTCAATGCATGTAGTATTTCCATCATTTCCTTCTCATAAATGGGTTTGTGTAAGTCCTTTCCCTTGAGTGGTCGAATTTCAAAAGCCAGTGGCCTTCCTTATTGCATTAGGACAACACCAATTCCATTTCCCAAGGCATCACATTCCACAATAAAGGTTTTTGTGAAGTCTGGAGTGGTCAAGACAGGAGCTTTACACATCACCTCTTTAAGTTGTTCAAAACGTTTAGATGCCTCTGGAGTCCATGAAAATGCATCCTTCTTAGTTAGTGTCGTTAAAGGTGTTGTTATTCTTCCATAGTTCCGAACAAACTTGTGGTAGTAACCTGTAAAACCCAAAAATGCTCTAAGATTCTTCAATGTTTTGGGAATTGATCAGTCCATCATGGCCTTAATCTTGTTAGGGTCTACCTTGACACCTTCATGAGATACAATATGACCCAAATAATCTACCTCCTTTACTCCAAAGAAACATTTGGATGGTTTGGCATATAGTTGTTGCTCCTTTAGTAGTTGTAGCACCTTGTCAACATGTCGCACATGATCCTCCCAAGACTTGCTATAGATTAGTATATCATCAAAAAATACTAACACAAATTTTTGAAGGAAGGGCCTGAAAATGGAATTCATCAACCCTTGGAATGTGGAAGGTCCATTTGTAAGGCCAAAAGTCATGACAAAAAATTCATAATGGCCTTCATGAGTTTGGAATGTTGTTTTTGGGATATCTTCTTCCCTCATTCTAATCTGATGGTACCCTGAATGGAGATCCAATTTTGTGAAATATATTGCTCCATGTAGTTCATCTAACAATTCATCAATAACAGGAACGGGAAACTTATATTTAATAGTGATCTTGTTGAGCTCTCTATAATATGGACACATACGCCATGAGCTATCTTTCTTGAATACCATTACCACTGGTGCAGAGTAAGAACTTTGGCTAGGTCTAATAATGTCAGGCACTAACATTTCTTCAACCATGCGCTCAATTTCACTCTTCTGGGCATAAGGGTATCTGTATGGCCTGATGTTAGGAGGAACACTCCCAGGAATTAGGTGAATTTCATGATCATGATTTCAAGTGGGTGGAAGTCCTTTGGGAATATCTTCAAATACTTTGGAATTCTTATCAATGATCCTTTGGAGATCTTGAGGAATAGATGGCTTAGAGGTTTGAACATCTAGTGAGCATAGTTGTGAAATAATGCCTTGATGCCCCTTTTTCAATAATTTTGTCATGCCATTAGAGCTTATCACCTTACTGGGTTTCCCTGTGATACCTCTTAACTCAATTTCTTTTCCTTCCAAAGAAAATTTCATGAAAAGTTCTTGAAAATTAAAAGCCACTGTTCCTAATGATTGTAACCATTGGATTCCTAGTACAACATCTACACCACCCATGGGTATAGAAATCATTGGACTATTCATTACATATTCCCCCATAGTAAGATTGATCTTATTGCATTTTCTTGAGAAATTGATAGTTCCTCCATCTGCAATCATTACTTGAAACTCTGGTGCTGGATATACAAAGCAATTGAGAGCTTTGGCTAATTTATAGTGAATGAAATTATGAGTACTGCCATAATCAATTAGGACTATTAGCTTTTTCTTTTTGATGTATCGTTCGATCTTGAGGGTTTGAGGAGTGCTAATTCTAGCCAATGCATTACACGATATTGTGGGAGTCAACTCTTCAGACGAAATTGCTTCTATGTTTTCATCTTGAGATGGTTCTTGTTCTTGTTCTTCGTCCTCTTCACAATCTATGTAGAATAATTTCTTCTCACCACAATTATGTCCCTTACTGTACTTTCTGTCACAATTAAAGCATAAAAATTTTTCCTTTCTTTCCTCCAATTGTTGAGGTGTCAACCTTGTAGGTTGAGATGTTTTAGAAGGAGCATTGTTCTCTCTATAGATGTTAGGATTGGTCCTTCTAGTAGCCATAACCATATTTTTACTTTCAACATTTCTTGCCACCTTAAATGCATTCTCCAATGATTTGGGTTCCCAAAGGCGAACCCCATGTTGAATTTTATCCTTTAAAGTTCCTATCAATACATCAATCAAGTGCTCATCTGGAATATCGATTACCTTTATATTCAATCTTTGGAAGTTCTCATTGTGCTCCATAGCTGAACCCTTTTGCTCGAGATTTATCAATTGGCTAAAGAAGGTATTGCTCCTTGTATCCTCATAGTGTGCTATCATTTCTTTCGTGAAAATTGTCCAAGTGACGAGTGATTTGCAAGAATAAATCCATCGATACCATACAAATTGATTAGGTTCTAAATATAAAGAAGAAATTTGTACCTTTTGTGTATGTGGCACATTATGGAGATCAAAGAATTGCTCCATCTGAAGTATCCATGTGATTGGGTCCTTGCCATCAAACTTCCTCATATCGATCTTAGGAACGTGGTTGGTCTTCAAACCAAAGTTGGAGTTTCTCCATTCTTGATTCACCTTCCTTGTTTCCTCATCATGATTTTCATGGGATGCATTTTCACTTTCAGGTGTCTTCTCTATTACGAAAATCTTCAATACTTCCATGATCTCCCCTTTTAAACCCTCCATCATCTCTTGTAGTTCATATTTTGTTACTATCTTCTTTTGTAAATCATTTATGTCCCTACGCATTTATTCACCTTCATCAAGAATCCAAGTAGGATTGTTTGGGGGCTTGTTTGGTGTAGAAGTTCCCTTTTTGGGTGGCATGTTGGCCAAGTATCACTTTTGAACCTTGATTTTGGGGTGGTTCTTCTAGACAATGTTTCTTATGTTGTATCTCCCAAGTTTCGACCCTTCTGGGTATGAAACTTTCTTTTATGTAGTTCTATGATATTTTTTCTCTGCAATTCCATAGGTCTGATCAAAATTGGATGTGCCAAGTGGAATTTACGGTAACTTCCCCACAACTTGTCGATTTTTGGCCTTTACAGGTGATATCACTTGTATAGCGTTCCCCACACAACGTAATCGATATAAAATTCTAAAAATCACACAAGAAATAATACATACTGTCCACGATCCAATGAAACTAGTCCCACTCAATTTGGATACTCTAGGAAGAAGTTATGATTGTTTTACCTGGAACACCTTCTTGAGACTAGTCAATAGGACTAGTGAGATACCCTATCTTACACAGAGTGTATCTACAAATTTACAATGACCCAGAAGCTAAAACTTTTACCATAGATACATTACTAATTTCTATGAATAGCCTCTGGAGTTCAGGGTCTGAAACATTACAAAATTGTTTTTATAGCAAAAATTATGCAATGAATTAGTTCAGGATGTTTCCAGAACCCTATCTTGTACAGGCTGTATCTCCGAAATTATAAGTCCTCAAGAGCTGAATTTGGAACCCAAAATACCTTGATCCATCTACTAAATATCTTCCAAGCCGTTCCTTTTGAAACGTTGTATAAAAAAATTTATAGCTAAATTTCCAAGGTGTCTCAGATGTAGCAGCGAAACCCCAAGACCTTGAGCTCTGATACCATATGTTAAGAACCAAATATCAATATAGCATAGAAAAACCTTAGAAAAAGTACTCAACACCTTGAAAAAGAGATAATTTCAGATAATAAGCCTCTTTGAGGGGGAAACCTCCTTTTACCCCACTTAAATGTTCAAGTACAAGATGATTCAAAATGAAAATGTCTCCTTGGTATATATAGGAGACTAGGAGGTATAATTACAACTAATGGCCTAAATATGACATAAATAAAATAAAATTGCTAATATAATATGCCCCAATTAAGGGGTAATGAGCCAATATTAGGGCTTAACATAACAGCATCCCAGTAATCTCTGACATTGGCAAGTTTCGGTGTCTCCTCTGTCCCAATATTAACTTTATTTATCTTGATCGGTTGTCCAATGAATGGTAGTTCAACTCCTAGTCCTTCCACATCTCTGTGGCCTTCTATCTCAGTAATGTTTACCTTCCTCGGATCATCATCTTCATCGGCATTAATGTTGTAACATCCTTGTAACTTATGGAATGACGTAGTCCATTCGTCCTCTTCTTGCTCCAAAGGGAGGCTAGATGACTCTTTAAATACTTTCTGCCTCGCAATCTTTAATGCTTGATCTATTGAGGGGAATTCGCTTTCAAATAAAAAGGTGGTTACAAAATTCTAAAGCATACCTTCCCAATCTATGGTGATAAGGTGCAACTCTGCTTGAAGGTACCAGTTAATAGGGGTCGTGTCCAGTGTGTTAATGAATCTGTGTACCCATTGTTCTCGAGGGATATCACTCTAGGCCTCTTCGCAGCTTCATACATGGTCCTTTGGGAATCTTCGACCTGTGTACCTCACTTCGTAGCTTTTGTGTTGAAAACCATGCTGTCATCAAGGTTCGACATTGTGTCCATCCTGTGATATTGCTTTTATGTGTTCACCACCATCTTGCTGGTGTAGCTTTCAGAGCCTCGTCCATAGCCAAAAACCTATGTTGCACTGGTACAATTGTTTCAAAGTCCATTAAGAAGGATTCTAAAGGATTTAGACCATAAAAGGTAGGTAAGTTACTTGTTGTGGTACCAATCTAGCAAAATTCTCTGGTCAGTCGAGCTCATCTCCTCATGGATACTTCATACATTTGGTTCTGCTAGTTCTCCAGTGCTTCTTCTGAATCTGGTGAACACGCACTATCACTTCACCGGCTTAGATTCCCATCGGCAGTAGGGTTAATGTAATCAAGTTGTCTAGCTGTTAATTTGTAGATGTTTTCCAGCTCATATGCGTAGTCTTCTTCTCTGATGGGCTCTATAGACTGTGTACCTTCATTCGGATCCAAGGGTGTAATGACCCTAAGGCCATCTCCTTCAAATGCCATGTGTCTTTTCTTTAAATCGACCATAATCAAATTGTTGAAGTCCCAATCAATTCCTAGTAATGCAGGGTAAGGGCAGCTATCATCAACAATTTCAATTACCTCGAAGTCTGCAAAGGTACTAACTCCATCGAGGTCCATGAGGACATGCTCCAATTGTCAAAATGGGCTGACAGCTTGCTGATTAGCCATGCAAAGCTTGATGGGGGAATATATAAGCTTGGGTTTTCCCATCAGTGCCCAAGTTTTCTTCATCACAACGTTGACCTCCGACCCTAAGTGGAGGACCACATAGTCTATATCATACTCTCCTATTTGAGCATTCAAATGTAATTATTTGTTTGTTCTTCTCTTCTTAGCAATCTGGTGTACTACCCTATTCAGCAAGGGGTCTATCTTTCCTAGCTCATACTTCCTGATTAGGTTCTGTAACTCTTGTATAGATTTCTCATCCTAAAATAGTTTAATACAAGTGTACAAAAAGTCGATGAGCGTACTTACCTCTTTTCCTTCTTTATGTGCAACCGATTGATCAAATGCCTGAGGCATTCCATACTCTTTTACTTCTGGTTGCACTCTAAATGAAGATCCTTGGTTCTTCTTGAACTCTTGTCTTGCTTCCTCAAAGGTTCGACTTTCTTTATTCGCATCAAAAGCCTGAGTCTTCTCCTCAGCTTTCCTGATACCTGACTCTTCTGCAATCTTTCTTTGGGTTGTTCTATCCTCTCCTGTAGCAGTGCCTCCTTGGGTAATGACAACAACTCTAGGTTCAGCTCCACGAGGTTCAACATATATCAGTTGTACTTGTGGGTTATGTTGGGGTCCTCATCTTTCCTAAAGCTTAGTCAGTAGCACAAGGCATTCTTCTATGACGTGCTCGAAAGAGTTACAATAACTACAGGTTGTGCAAGGGTTTTGACAATCCCTTGCTAAGTGTCTTGGCTCCACACAATTATAACAGATTATTTGTCCTCAGACTCGACCCATATCTCCTCCTCATCCTCGTCCTTTGTATCCACTGCGAGGAGTGAATTTTCCTCTTCCTGGAGAGTTGTACTGTGAAGTATTTCCTTCTTGTTTTACTTCGCTCTGAATCTTGTATATGTCTCTCGACCTCTCATGCATGAGATCGTAAGCTCTACAATATCAATTATCGTGCCCTACTGATTTACAGAATGTGCAGTACAATTTAGTGGGTGTCTGAACATACTTATGCATGTAGTAGCACTCACCTGGACGATGCCTATTTCTGCACATCACACCAGGGCAGGTTAACTTGCTTCAAGGGGCTCGATGCTCCTAAGGCCAAATACTCATGGAATAAGGGACAGTGTTCCTTATCATGACCTTTTTATCTGCATCTCACACACCAGACATCTTCCCTTTTGTATTTTCCCTTATCTTTCTTCATATCCTCAACCTATAAGGACAAACTGGTTAGCTGACTCAAGATCTAGCTCATGCCTGAGCTCGATTCTCCCATAGATGTTGATTCAAGCTTCATGGTGATTTCCAAGGCTTCTACCTGCGATGAAATATTATGTTGCATCAGAGGGAATCTGATGTGTGGTAACAACACAATGATGAACCATTCTTTTTTATGTTCATTGGGGATTTGATAATTTAATCGATCTGTCAGGGTCTTGAATCTCTGGTCGAACTCCCAAACAGGTTTTGCTACCTTTTGTTTGATCTCCTTTAGCTCTGTAATACATTATGACTTAGACTTAGGTTTCTTAAACTCTGCAATCAATGCATTTTTTATCTCTTTCAGTGGCTTAGGCTATGCCAGTCCTTGGACAAGCTTCATATACCATCTCAGTGAACAGTCCCTTAGCGTAGTGTTGAACTGGGTCCTCTTGATGGCTTCTTCGATGATACTTTTAATATTCCATACGGCTTCAAACAGAAACCAATGCTGATATGGATCTTCAAATCCATCTCCTCTAAAGATAGGGAGCCTCATTTCATCTTCCATAGAGCTAACTAGGATTTTTGTCTGAGTAGATGCTAAGCTACCAGTAACAGTGCTCTGAGGACTTTGGTGGTTCTAACTATTCTAACCACTAAGTACTGTTGAGGCAATAGGGAGATTAACGTTACCTACTTTAGTGATCTGCGCAGTTCCTAAGGTCTTTGGCTCACTTTGGTGAAGTTCTTCAGCTTCCCCTTCTTCTATTGTGGTGGGCTCTGAATGTTCTTCATCGGTTAGATCTACCTCTTCTCCACTGTAGAAACCCTCTTCTCCATAGTTTTGTTTAAACAGGTTCTCAAGGTGAACCCCTCATAATAATTTCCCACTGCGTGTATGTCCTGATTCTGTGTCATTGTTGTTGTCCGAGATCCTGAACATCAGCCTTTTCGGGTCTGACCAATATATTGTATCTTCAAGATGTGGTTTTCATGCAAGAGCATCTTGATTCTCAGCTTCAGAAAGTGCAAAAATTTTCCTCTAGGTCCTTTGAAAAAGTATCTCTCGGCTTGGCTATACGATTATGTTATGTCAATAGAAAACTCAGTGATATACCCTCCAATGGTACTATCAAACCAATAATCTACTGCTCTGGATACATTGTTGTCAACTCTCTTGACCTTCTGGATCAACACCGGCATCCAAACCACAGGAGGTATAGATCTAATCTCGAACTGGGTATTGGCTAACCTAGCCAACCATTCAAACAACCCCTGGTGGATTCCCCCAAAGAAGATCTCGTGAATGTCGATGAAGATGTATCTTTGTAGCCGATATTCAGTATTCAATTTAGGGTTCTTGTTCTGGGCTTCAGCAAAGTCCCTCTCTTGATCCTCTATCCACTTCTGAATCTCGGTCTTTGATGGGAACCACCTTGACATTCCCTTAAACAGATTCCTGTCCCAACAACAGAACCATTTGTTGGCACAAGGGCAGACCCGGGGTTCACTCCAAGAGCGCGCCAACAAGCCCTAGCTACTAGCCCTTTTGGCAACACCTGCGAAGCAGATGCAGTCTCACCCAAAGCAGCTAAGAGGGGGGTTGTGGGACAGAGGTGTATACAACTAAGGGAATATCAAGTGGAACTAATACAACAATAATGCATCATTCATATATCTCTTATCAGCTAGATCTATTCTGCGCAGCTATACATCTGATCTGACACAATAATGTAAATAATAGTATAACAATGACAAAGATCTAGGCATCAATCACACATACAACAAAAAATATACGTGGTTCACCCTCTCTCTAGGGCTACATCCACAAAACTGTGCTTATGATATATTCAGGTCAAGATTACAATTATGATATGTGTTCTTGGTCAACATATCTCCTCTCTCTTCTTGTCTCTGTCTCCCACCTTCCTACGCACCCAACTGGAGGACTTGATCTTCACACCCAACTGAAGATCTTACAATACCAGAAGACTCTCCCTCTCAGCCCTTCTCTCTCTCGCAATACAATAATCTCTCAACCAACAACAATCAACATCAATACCCAACTCTAGTACCGACCCGACCTAGGTCCTCTCGACCTCTATTTATACATTATAGTCCCTCACCGATAGCCTTAGGTCAAAACCTAGGTGTCAAAACCCTAGGTCAACTTGACCCACATTTTCAGGGCTTCGCCAGCCTGTCTTTCCTCCCTTCTCGCGCGGTGCTCCAAAGCATCCAATGGTGGCTTTCTCTACTTGTTGAGTTGTCTATGATTCTTTTCTCTTGTTGATCTGTCATCCCTGATCTCCTCTTTCAATGACTTGCTTTTCCATGCTTCCCTCCATATTTTCTGTTCTTTTTCTTACTTCGACCCAGGAACAATCACTGTGTCTCCCGTGCAGTTAATGTTTGACCTTTTCTTCCTCGATCTTTGCTTTCTTCCATAACCAAGGGCCAAAAATAGTCATCCATATCCAAAACTAATGGGGTTAGAATGGGCCTTTGAAAATCAAGAAATTATTAATCTGAAGAGGATGAAAATGATATTTGAGGTAGGATACTTAAAAGTTACCATGCCATTGGATCTGACAGAAGGAACGAGGTGCATAGATCCAACAAAAGGGAAGAAGGAATGGATGTTGGTTGTGGAGCTTGATTATATTCCTGATTCAGAGGTCTTTGTTTTCAGCCATGTTTATACCCCATGAATAGTGTACACCCCAGAAGACTATACACCCTTCCATACGGGGGGTTTCAAGGGGGGATTTCCCCCCTTGTGGGGTCCGAGATCCAGCAGGCCCCTGACGGGGGTTCAAGGGCGAAGCCCCTAAAGGAAAAATTGCCTTGTAAATGTATATTGTAATTTCATAGTCAATCCTGACCATTCATCATTAAGTCACATATCTGACAGTAGAGATTATGTTAAGGTTATTTTCCCTAGAAGGAAACCCTATTTTATGAGGGAATTGTATTGCAGATGTGTATATATAACAAATATTGTATTCTAAGAGAGGAGATTGTGAGAGAAATAAGAGGAAGTTACATTGATTGTGTTGTAGGTTGTATCCCTTCATTTTACTGGATAATAAAAAGGAAGGACCTAGCAATTTCTATGGGTGAACCACGTATATCTGTGTGTTTATTGTATTGTGTATCGTTTTTGTTTTATTTCCACATTTTTTTTGTTTTATTGCTCCGCGATCTTGTTTTTCTAACCATGAACGCACATGTTTATTCATACATTGGATACAATTCCTAAAAATTGGTAACTAGAACTAGAAATGCACAGAGAATCAACGAATTGGGACCAACTAATTCAAAGGTTTAAGGTAACATTTACATTTGAACATGAATATCCATTAATAGATGATTCTTTTCAAGCCATTAGAACCAATATATTTTTAGAAGAAGGGCCAATGGATGTAGTACCTATGTGTAGTGCGCATAGAAATTCTATGATTGTTCATGAATTCTCTACTACATATTGAAAAATTTGCGATGACCACTTGCGACGAAAATACTCTTTCATCGCAACATGCAAGAAAAAAATTTCAATTTTTCTAAATCCACCCCGTATTCATCGCTCTCTCGACACATATAGTTTGACTAAATTATTATGGTCAATGTTCATCACAAGAGCGATGAATGTAGTTTGTTCGTTGCAAGAGAGACAACTTACCTAACCTTAAAATTGACCTAAAATAAATATGTAAAAAAAGAAATATTTTTAGGTCACGTTCGTCGCAATTGCGACGATAGTGACCTAAAATTGGACTATAAATATTTGACAATTTAAAGATGTTGCAACAATCTTTCTATAACAACGACAGTTCCGAAAGGGTATTTTTGTGTGGAAGAATGTCGCAGAATGTTGTTAGAGGTGGGGAAAAAAGTAAAGCAGGTGAAAAGGGTGATGGTAGATGTTATTTCCCTTGTAAAAAATGTTGCCTCAGACGTCCCGTAAGAATTTTAATAGAAACAACTACAAAACATTGTAGGAAATATGAGCACATTGATGGCGGATCGAATGAATATTGTCCCATGGTAATTAGATATATATTCATATGTTCTAGTAGATATGTTAATGAATCCAAGTTTCATATTTGTATTTGAATGCAGGTCCAGCTAGCTTGCAAATTATCTAATTGAGATTTCAAATTGATAAACCAAATATGAAATTAATCCCAGCATCGTTTGATATCTTCGCGAGAGAGATTAATGTAAATAATCTTGCGACGAATTTGCTATACTATCAACGAAAAAAGTTCGTCAATAGTATAGTTAATTCGTCGAAAGAATATTGTGTCTAATTTGAATGGTGTTACATGGTTTTCAAGGAGTGTAGGTCTTATATTATGGTGCAATGTAGTGTATTATATAAGAACAATCTCTATGCCAAACCTCAAAATGGATAGTACCATATCTTGTTCATAAGACAAATATTCTTGGTATGTTTCCTTTGTGGATATGGTGGCTCAAGCCCTCAGTACACATGATGCCAAACAATGAAATGTAACAATTTTAATATTGAATGATAGTGTTTTTCACCTATGTTTAAGTAAATAACTTAAGGTTATTAGGTCCTATTTGAATCTTCTTAGAATTGAGATCCGTTACATAGTCGTTGAAAAAAGACAAAAGACTTATGTAGTGGATATTAATTTGGTCTTTGTGTGGGACATTTTATGCCATTAGTATGTAATTTTGCACAAAAATAATGGATCTTAGGAGATACACCATGGTCAAGGAACGAGGAATGAGGAACGATGAACAAGGAACAAAAATTGCACGAGAACTAGACACTGACAACAGGGACCTGCGAATGGGGCCAATGTTGAAATTTTTTCAAACAGTTTTTGTATGCACTGAAATTTGTCATGGATAGACTATTGGCATGCCTTAACTATATGGGAGGGTTTTTGGACTAAATTGGAGTGACACGCCCACTTTCGTCCATCATCAATTCATCATGTAAACCATAAACCTTAATTTTCTTTCAAAGTACCCAATTTGGTTGACGCGAGTTTTAGGATTTTGTCGGTATTTCTTCATTTTGTTTTTAGGTTCTACATTAATGTATATACAATGTATCTACATCATAGTTGTGATGAAAAATCCCTCTATTTCATTGATTTCTTAATCAACACCATCAATATACTAGAGGCGGGCAATAGTGACATGTGAATGGGGCCAACACTGAAATGTTTTCAAACTGTATCTGTATGCATTGAAATTTGACCTGGATAGACTATTTGCATGCCTTAACGATATGGGAGGGTTTCTGGATGCAAATTTGATTGACAAGCCCACTTTCTTCAATTCATCATGGAAACCATAAACCCTATTTTTCATATGTTCTAGTAGATATGTTAATGATTCAAAGTTTCATATTTGTATTTGACTGAAGGTCCAACTAGCTTGCAAAGTATCAAATTGAGATTTCAAGTTGATAAACCAAATATGAAATAAATCCAAGCATCATTTGATATCGTCGCAAGAGAGACGAATGTAAATAATCTTGCGACAAATTTGCTATAATATCGACAAAAAAAGTTCATCGATAGTATAGCTAATTCGTCACAAGAATATTGTGTCTAATTTGAATGGTGTTACATGGTTTTCAAGGAGTGTAGGGCTTATATTATGGTGCAATGTAGTGTATTCTATAAGAACAATCTCTATGCCAAACCTCAAAATGGATAGTACCATATCTTGTTCATAAGACAAATATTCTTGGTATGTTTCCTTTGTGGATATGGTGGCTCAAGCGCTCAGTACACATGATGCCAAATAATGAAATGTAACAATTTTACTATTGAATGATAGTGTTATGTCACCCATGGTTACGGAAATAACTTAAGGTTCTTAGGTCCTACTTGAAGCTTCTTAGAACTGGGATCTATTACATAGTCGTTGAAAAAAGACAAAAGACTTATGTATTAGATATTAATTTGGTCTTTGTGTGGGACATTTGATGCCATTAGTATGTAATTTTGTACAAAAGGAATGGATCTTGGGGACTACACCATGGTCAAGGAATGATGAACAAGGAACGATGAACGAGGAACGAAAATTGCATGAGGACTATACACTGGCAACAGGGACCTACGAATGGGGCCGACGTTGAAATTTTTTCAAACAGTTTCTGTATGCATTGAAATTTGTCATGGATAGACTATTGGTATGCCTTAACGATATGGGAGGGTTTATGGACTGAAATTTGAGTGAAACACCCACTTTCTTCCCTCATCAATTCATCATGTTGACGAGGCTATATGTGTTAGAGATTAGGGTTATAAGGGTTATGCTTGGGCATTATGGATTAAAAGTGATATAGGTTTAGGGTTCCATGGGTTAATTTATATTACTTATTAGTTGATAAGGGTTATAATTGTTAAGGGATATAGGGGTTGTGGATTAATTTTTATAGAGGTTTAGGGTGAAATATGTGAGTCACACTAATTATAATGGTTAGGGATTGTACAAGGGATTTGGGGTTACAAGAGTTTCAGGTTAGATATTATGAGTGTTAAGACTTATATAATTTAATAATAAGACATTATTGGGGATAGAGGTTAAAGGGGTTTGGGTATGTAGAAGTTAGAGGATTTATCATAGGTTTATATATTTTAAGGGTTAAAGGGTTATGGGTTATAAGGATTAGATATTAGGGGTTAAAGGGGTTAGTGAGTTTATGGATTAGGAGTTAAAGGGGTTAGTGGGTTTATGGATTAAGGGTTATATGAATTATGGGTTAGGTGTTAAGGTATATAAGGTTTAGGGGTAATATGGGATATAAGTGTTAATGGTTTCAAGAATTATATGGATTAGAGGATATTGGTTAGAGACTAGTTGTTTAAGGGTTTTTGTTTGGATGGTTTTATGTATTAATGGTTATTGGTTAGGAATTATGAGGGATGAGGATTATGGATAATTAATGTGAATGGTTAAAATCAATGTTGCAAACATCGACACCGACATCGGAAAAATATCGCCAAGGTTCCAAAGACAAAAATATTGGCAACATCAGGAAAAATATCGGAAAATGTCGTAAGAATGAAAAACAATGTTTTAAGAATGAAAATATCGAAAAATATTGTCGACCTTGATTTTGAAGATAATATTGCCAACATCGCGATATTATTGAGATGTTGATAACACCGGTTAAAATAGTTACAAGGACCGAGATTTAGGAATTATAAGGTTAAAGTTTGGGGCTTATAAGAGTTATGATTAGGTTTTATGGGTTGTTGGCATTAGGGGTTATAAATATATGATTTATAGATTAATAATTATAGGGGTTAGGTATTAGTTGTTATTAGGGTAAAGGGTGATTGAGA
>JASDQU010282001.1:0-14652 GCA_032191745.1 Picea mariana
AAATATAGGGAAATGATCCTTTTAATAAATTTAAAGAAAATAATTTTGGAGAAACGTGGGGGATGAGTGACACTTGTAAGACAAAGAATTTTTAGAGGGCTTTCATTAAAACTTAAAATTAAATGTGATTTAGGGAAAGGGTGCGTCTCAAAAACTCTATAAAAGAAAGGGAAGGGGAGGAAGAAGGGGATCGGTTGTTAGCGTAACGTTACGCTGCCGATTTTGTGACTTGACTGATTGCTTGTGAGGAGTTGGGATTTTCTCAGCTTGTATTGGAGTGGTAGCTCAGCCTTGGAGGCAAGCTGGGAAACTAGGCATACCTTCTGAATTTGTGTGGCCCCTTTGCGGCTCGGGGGGCTAAGGGGGAAGCAGAGTACCCCTAGTGATTGGTTGGGAGGTACCGGTGTAGTCTCTACGGTCGGTGAGTGGGAGCGGCATGGAGCAGAAGCGGCACAGAGCGTGCAGTCATCATTCGAGGTGGGAGTAAGGCAACGATATGGTTTTTGTTTAATTAATTTGGGCAAATAGGATGCATTATGATCCACGTTGGTATCAGAATATTGGTTGTAATAGGATTTAATGGTTGTTTTATTTCTGTTCCTCGGTGATTAAAACTTTGTTATGGTTATAAAATATTTCTTTGTAAGTTGTTGTTGCTTGTTGGTTGGATAACTGAGATTCTATGACTATGTTTTTTGTATCGCCATGGGCGTTTGTATACCACCGTGAGTCATTTCATCCTGTTCTGGAAATTGTCTGAAATTGATATATTTTGTTTGCATAATGGTTCTGAAGTAAATGATGTCACCTTATTTTCGCAGTGGAGATGATTGTTTTAGTTAATCATACGTTTATCTCCCTTCAACCTCCGCCTTCCATAGATTTTCCTAGTTTTCATATTTTACCTCAGCGAACTTTTAGTCCTTAGCCTCGGCCTTGAAATTTTTTTTTTCTTTCGCTTTGAAAGCCTTTTTTTCCTTTGAGATTCGAAGGTTTCTTGTGCTCCTTTTGTCTGCTCCTTCATCCCGTGAGATGGTGTTGTTTTCGTTTCTATCATGATGAGAATTTGATGGGCATTATGTCCTCATCATACGATAGAATGGTTCTTTTTATTATCATCTTGAGGTGCTTTCCAGCATCAGTGTGCTTCTTGGGTTATGGCCAACCTGGTTACACTCAGAAGCATGATTGTAGGTTCCTGCACTGTCTTGGTGGGGTGTGTCTTGGGATTGTTGGTGATTGGTACCCCTGTTATCATATCGACTACCTGCATGATTTTTCGTGACATCTTTTTCTGTGTAGGTTTATTTCCCTTTAGTAACCTGCTATAGGATCTCTGGCATTTTGAACAGTGAAGGAGGAGCAGTAATGCTAGACCCTTTCCCCTTTCCCTTAATTACATGCTGGCAGCGATCTGGTAGCTGCACACCAACGGTGATAGGGCCGCGATCATGTTGTTTGTAGGTGGAGTTGACCGCATGTTAGCCATGCCCTAGGCAACTGTGCCGACGGTGCATTTAAACCTTCCATTAAAGAGCGTGCCTGGACTGTATCCTTCCTTTTTATTACCTACTTTTACCTGCCAGCTTCCTCATTTAACTCACTCGGAGTTTTTATAGTACCGACTCGGTCTCTGGTGGTGAGATTCCCAACAGAATGGGTAATCCTTGTACAATGATTTGGTTGCGCGTCCCTTACTCAAGTTCCTTTCCTGGAACTCTGCCGACTGATTCTTGTTTTGATTGCTGGGTCGTCGATTGATGGGCGTGAATTTTGTTTTTATTGAGTTCTATTACATGCATTTCTGGAAAAATAAAAATTTTCTGTGTGGCTTGATTTATGCACGCCTCACCTGGGAGGACTGCCAACCTTTTCTTGGGTATAAAAAGTTAGTGGCTAAGTGACCATTAAGGCTCTCGCTGCCTTAAAGTTATATCAGGACTCCGGAATGCTCACGTATAGTTGTTCCTCATTATGACTGGTAGAGAGCTCGCTATCTCTAGGTCTCCCCTCTCAACGCTGCATTACTTTAATTAGGTGTCAGCGTGATTCTTATTTAACTGATTAATTCATGGTGGCCGACAACAACGGACAACACATAGTTCTTTTTATTATTATTTTTTTATTATTACCGTCGTCACGAGATATGTTTATTTACTTGGTTGTCGAATTTTATTCCTTAATGGGCAAGGTGGACGGGCCACCAAATCCTCAAGGCTTTTAATGCTTATGCCTTGTCATTGTAATGGAATTAATGCTAATTTTATCGATTTTAGAACACCTTTTCTCAAAACTTTTGGGCTTCCGAAATGTTAATGTAACTTCCCAGATTTAGAATGTTGGGACATCGACGTCAGTTGGACTCCAACACAGTTTAGAATGAAGCACAGTTTTGGCATTTATCGGTTTAGTTCTGTTTCAGTTATATCACAGCTATTATGGTTCTATATTACTAGAATGGAATAGTTCTGTTCCGGTTATATCATAGCTGTTTTGGTTCTATATTACTAGAATGGAATAGTTCTGTTTCCATAAAATCTAGACATTATATTATAATGAATCATCTTATAATGAATGTATGGTAATGTTATCGTAATGAATGAGATGTAATGTTATGGTAAGGTAATTGTAACGAATGTAAAGTAATGTTATTGTAATGTTATTACTTTATATTATTGTAAGTGTAATGTAAGGAAATGTTATTGTAATGTTATCACATTATGTTATTGTAATGTTATTACATTGCATAATAATGAATGTAAAGTATCTTTATTGTAGGAATCATCTCATGATGGAATGTAATGAGGTATAATGGAAGGAATTTGTTATGCATCTTTATCTTATGTAAAGAGAAGATTTATTCTTTCATTTAATCATTTAAGAAGGGTTTATTCTTTTAATTATTTATTTAAAGAAAAGAGGTATTCTTTTATTTATTCATTTAAGAAGGGATTTATTCTTTCACCAATTCATTTAAAGAAAATATTTATTCTTTCATTATTTATTTAAAGAAAAGAGGTATTCTTTTATTTATTCATTTAAGAAGGGATTTATTCTTTTACCAATTCATTTAAAGAAAAGATTTATTCTTTTAGTTATTTATCTAAATAAGGGATTTATTCTTTTTATGCATTTATTAAAGATGGGTTGTTTAAGTTATTATGACCTGGTATCTTTCTTTTAAATTGTTACACCCTTAATGTAGATCAATTCTAAATGCTAAATTAAAGTTTACATGTTGACTAATTGAGTTTTTAATTGATTTCAATACTAACATAAGGTTGTAATCAGAAAATTGATTTATGACCCGCCATCAAGATGTAAAACTACAATAAACTTAGAACAGTTCAGTGATCGGTAATTAGCATCCATTTAGATCTTAGAAAGGGACCCTTAGCTAGGATTACTGGTTGGGTAGTTGATGAGATTGTATTTAGCTTACGCTTTCCTATGAGGATTTTCGTTCTTTAACCCTTATTGTACTTGGTTGTAATCATTTCATTGCTTGGTCTGCTTGTGTCGGGCGGGAGGTAGACACCCCATGTAGAATTATTATATAAGGCGGTGTGTGTGATTTTTTCCTGTGTAAATAATCCAGTGCCATATCAAGAGTCTCGGGCCCTTTAAAGGCAGTGTTTCCACTCTTGAGACACACCTGACGGAGATTACTAGTTTCTTCTTGAGCAGTCGGCCAGGGGCCTATCTGACCTTCTCTCTCTCTCCAGAGCAGAGAACTAAGATTAAACGCCCTGCTTTCTTGTGCAGAAATAGTAAAATCTCCTACTATGGATTCTTCCTTCTGTGTTCATACTGTGCATAACCTAGTGTCGTTAAATGTTTGTGGTGTGCGCCTTATATCTATGATCGTTAATGCTTACAGATACTTGTTGAGCACCTTGTGTCTCCTTGTTGTGATCATCGTGGTAGCATCTTGTTAGTCGTCGGGTGGCGACGTAGAGTCAAGTGTGTCTGTTTCCTTTCTACACGCCCGCACACACTTTTAAAAAATAAAATAAAAAAAATTGCACCTATTATCAGAGTTGTTGTCGTAGTCAGGAGGTTCGTTACAGTAAGGCATAACACAAGCTCCCACGAAATGAAAAATTTCTCTTAACGTGATACCATCATGTAGAGATTCTCTAGAAATGACATTCTCATTAACCATGTGAATTTTTCCCTCATTTGCTTTTGAGAACCTCACTTTTTCTATGTTGACATCAACCTAAGGCTCTCAATATCACAAACCATTCTCTCTAGAGATTCCAATCCTACCTAGGCTCCAATACTATATGAAATTTTACACCTACAAGAGAGACATAAACACAAGCATGCACACATAGATAAAATCCCATATCTAATGTGTAAATCCAAACCTAAGAAAACCACACAAAGATATATTTAGTACCCTTGACCAAGTCAACCAAGACCATGCCCAATTCAACCAACACCATCCATTTGAGACACATTATAATGTAGACAATAAGCCTTTTAAATACACTTCCAACACATGAAAACCATCAGCTAAAACCATGTGCCACAATAAACCACAAACACTCAATGATTAACCTAACATGGCTTTGAAAGGGAAAGGAGAAATTGGTATTGCTAATGAAAACGATATGGAAACCAAGTCCTCTTACTACTAGTAAGGATGAAGTTCAATATTTAGGAAGAGGATAAAGCAATGTCCATAATAGAACTCTCATTTTGTAATAATATTCAAATACTCACCAATAATTATAAGACTGGCGAAAAGATGTAGTACTATTTAGTCCAAAATAGGTAATGTAACATACAAAAATTTATAACATGAATTACGTGGAGGGAAAAGGTATGACTGATCACATTTTTTTACTCAATTTATTTTCCCATTTTTCTAGTGTTAGGGATGACTATAAAGTTTTGCAATCCCAACATTTCTAATTTTATTGAATTCATTGCCACAATCATTTTATACTTTGAAAACAATAACTTATGTTGAATAGAGAAAATTCATATTTTGAGATGCTTTTTGATGCATTGTAAGAAGAAATTAGAAGAATTGATGCAAGAACACCAACATTGGGGGATAAGTTGTTTTCTATGCCAAAAGAAAGGGGAAACACAATATTTTCCAACAGAGCCATGTTGAAAGAGTAACAAAAATGGGTGCAAAAGAAACAAAACGAAACAATTTATGAAGTAATGTAAGGCCACACTACATTCCAACAAAAGGGTGGCAAGCAACCACAAAAATATAAGAACAAGAAAAATATAAGGTGCAATTATTGTCATATGTTAGGGCTCATACAAAGAGACTATTCGAAGTGGAAGATTGCATTGTTTCATCTTGTCATATGTAGAAATCAACATGATCAAGATTTTAAAGTTGATATGGAGAACTCCAATGACTAAGATTTCTTCATTATATACTTATGAACGACATAGCACATGACAAGGAAATAAAAATTGCTCCAGATTCATTGTCATCTTTACATGAATAGAATTATCTAGCTCGGAGATAAAAGCTGCCATAAAGTATATGACGCTGGAGAGTTGCAAGTCCCTATTGCTAATGGAGGAAGGAATATTCTGCAAGGAGTGTTGCACATGCCAAATTTGGCAAGAGATTTGAAATCTATTGCAAAAATAATAGATTTTGGCTAGAATGTTAAATTCCACTTAAAAAATTGGCATTGTGAATAACCAAGCAAGGAATGTCTGTTTACATGCTCCTAAGAAGGGAATTTATATGTTTTAAAGTTAAATTTATAAGTTGCATCATCTATTATAGAAAATAGTTTGTGGACTAGTATCATTAGTGGTTTCTTCATGTGAATGCCAAAACTCTATTAGAAATGAAAAATAAAAGCATGGTAAATTGGATGATGAACCAAAAAAAATGATTCTAATTTGGACTCATGAATATTGTGCAATTGACAAGCAAATTAGAAGGCACAATGTATACACTAGAATGTGGGGTGCTAGATTTAGTGCACAGTTATATTTGTCATCCTAAATATGTAGAATATGTATGTGGGATGATTTTTTTTAGAGCTTTCCTTGATGCTTTTAGCAGAAAAACTTGTATTTATTAGTCTAAAATGGTTGGTGCATTTAATGTTTTTCCACAATTTCAAACAATGGCTGAAAAGTAGTTGGATCCCTCAAATTATTTTGCAAGAAAGCTATCATAATGAGGATCTCATGAGTCATAGCCATGAGGGAAAGCTAGTGCGTGCCAGCTTTCCCTCTTGCACAAGTAGGAGCACATTTCGAAAAACAGCATCCCACCTTGGGGGAAAGCTAGTGCATGCTATCTTTCACTCTTGCACAAGAAGGGGTACATCTTGAACAACATCATCCTTCTGAGGGGGAAAGATAGCACACCCTAGCTTTCCCTCTTGCACAAGAAGGAGCGCATCATGAACAATATCATCCCACCATGGTAGAAAGTTAGTGCATTCTAGCTTTCCCTCTTGCGCAAGTAGGAGCACATCTCGAACAACATCATCCCACCATTAGGCATGTTAGCTATCCCTCTTGCAAAAGCAAGAGTCCATCTCAAACAACATCATCCCACCAGTGGGGAAAGCTATCTCATGCTAGATTTCTCTCTTGCACAAGCATGAGCTCATCTCAGACAACATCATCCCACCGTGGGGGAAGCTAGTGCATGCTATCTTTCCCTCTTGCACAAGCACAAGCTCATATTGGACAACATCATCCCACTCTAGGAGAATTATAGCTTGTACTATCTTTCCCTAATGGGAAAACACGAGCTCATCTCAGACAACATCATCCCACCATTGGGGAAAGCTAAATCATGCTAGCTTTCCCTCTTGCACAAGCACAAGTACATCTCAAACAACATGATTCCACCATAGGAAAAAGATAACGCAAGCTAGCTTTCCCTCCTTCATAAGCACAAGTGAAAACACATCTTGAACAACATCACTCCAACCTAGGGGAAAGTTAGCGTGTGCTAGTTTTCCCTCTTGCACAAGCACTAGCACATCTCAAAAATCATCCCACCATGTGGGTAAGCTAGTGTGTGCTAGATTTCTCTCTTGCACAAACACAAGTGCATCTCGAACAACATCATTCCTTCATGGTGTAAAACTAGTGCATGCTAACTTTCAGTCTTGTAGAGGCACAAGCACATCTTGAATAACATCATTCCATTGTGGGGAAAAGCTAGCGTGTGTTAGCTTTCCCTCTTTCACAAACACAAGAACATCTCAAACAACATCATTAAAGCATGGAGTAAATCTTGAACATGCGATACTTCCCCCTTGCACAAGAACAAACACATCTCAAACAACATCATTGCACTGTTAAGGAAAGCTAGCCTGTGTTAGCTTTCCCTCTTGCATAAGCACAAGTGCATCTCGAACAACATCATTCCACCATGGTGGAAAACTAGCGCATGCTAGATTTCTCTCTTTCACAAGCACAAGACCATCTTGAACAACATCATTCTAGTGTTGTGCATCTAGAACATCATCCTACCATGGGGGAAAGCTAGTGCGTGCTAGCTTTTCCTCTTACACAAGCATATACACATCTCGAACAATATCATTCCACTATGGGAAAAAGATAGAATGTGCTAGCTTTCTCTCTTGCACAAGCACAAGCACAGCTTGAACAACATCATTCCTCCATGGGGTAAAACCAGTGCATGCTAACTTTATGTCTTGCAGAAGCACAAGAACATCTCGAATAACATCATTCCATTGTAGGGAAAATCTAGTGTGTGCTAGCTTTCCCTCTTTCACAAACACAAGCACATCTTGAACAACATCATTCTAGCATGGAGGAAAGCTTGAACATGTTAAACTTCCCTCTTGCACAAGCACAAGCACATCTCAAACAACATCATTCCACTGTTAAGGAAAGCTAGCATGTGTTAGCTTTCCCTCTTGCATAAGCACAAGTTCATCTCGAACAACATCATTCCACCATGCTATAAAGCTAGCGCCTACTAGCTTTCTATCTTGCACAAGAACAAGACCATCTCGAACAACATCATTCCAGTTTTGTGCATCTCGAACATCATCCTACTATGGGGGAAAGCTAGCATGTGCTAGCTTTCCCTCTTACACAAGCATATACACATCTCGAACAAGATCATTCCACTATGGGGGAAGCCTAGTGTGGGCAATCTTTCTCTCTTGCACAAGCACAAGCTCATCTCGAACAACATCATTCCTCTGTGGGGTAAAACTAGTGCATGCTAACTTTCAGTCTTGTAGAAGCACAAGCACGTCTTGAACAATATCATTCCATTGTGGGGAAAAGATAGCCTGTGCTAGCTTTCCCTCTTTCACAAACACAAGCACATCTCGAACAACATCATTCTAGCATGGAGGAAAGCTTGCACATGATAAACTTCCCTCTCGCACAACACCATCCCACTGTTGGGGAAAGCTAGCTCATGCTAGCTTTCCCTCTTGCAGAAGAACAAGTATGTCTTGAACAACATGATTGCACCATAGGAAAAAGATAACACAAACTATCTTTCCCTCTTTCATAGGCACGAGCACAAACGCATATTGAACAACATCACTCCAACCTAGGGGAAAGCTAGCGTGTGCTAGTTTTCCCTCTTGCAAAAGCACTAGCGCATCTCGAAAATCATCCCACCATGTGGGTAAGCTAGTGTGTGCTAGTTGTCTCTCTTGCACAAACACAAGCGCATCTCGAACAACATCATTCCTTTGTGGGGTAAAACTAGTGCATGCTAACTTTCAGCCTTGCAAAGGCACAAGCACATCTTGAATAACATCATATCATTGTGGGGAAAAGATAGCGTGTGTTAGCTTTCCCTCTTTCACAAACACAATCACATCTCGAACAATATCATTCTAGCATGGAGTAAAGCTTGAACATGCAATACTTCCCTCTTGCACAAGAACAAACACATCTCAAACAACATCATTGCACCGTTAAGGAAAGCTAGAGCATGTTAGCTTTCCCTCTTGCATAAGCACAAGTGCATCTCGAACAACATCATTCCACCATGGTGGAAAGCTAGCGCATGCTATCTTTCTCTCTTGCACAAGCACAAGACCATCTCGAACAACAGCATTCTAGTGTTGTGCATATCGAACATCATCCTACCATGGGGGAAAGCTAGCGCATGTTGGCTTTCCCTCTTACACAAGCATATACACATCTCAAAAAATATCATTCCACTGTGAGGGAAAGCTAGCATGTGCTAGCTTTCTCTCTTGCACAAGAACAAACACATCTCGAACAATATCATTCCTCCATTGGGTAAAACCAGTGCATGATAACTTTAAGTCTTGCAAAAGCACAAGAACATCTTGAATAACATCATTCCATAGTGGGGAAAATCTAGTGTGTGCTAGCTTTCCTTCTTTCACAAACACAAGCACATATCGAACAACATCATTTCAGCATGGACGAAAGCTTTAACATGCTAAACTTCCCTCTTGCACAAGCACAACCACATCTCAAACAACATCATTCCACAGTTAAGGAAAGCTAGCGCGTGTTATCTTTCCCTCTTGCATAAGCACAAGTTCATCTTGAACAACATCATTCCACCATGGTGTAAAGCTAGCGCCTACTAGCTTTCTCTCTTGCAGAAGCACAAGACTATCTCTAACAACATCATTCTAGTTTTGTGCATCTCAAACATCATCCTACCATGGGGAAAAGATAGCGCGTGCTAGCTTTCCCTCTTACACAAGCATATACACATCTCGAACAATATCCTTCCACTGTGGGGGAAGGCTAGCGTGTGCAATCTTTCTCTCTTGCACAAGCACAAGCTCATCCCGAACAACATCATTCCTCCGTGGGGTAAAACTAGTGCATGCTAACTTTCAGTCTTGCAGAAGCACAAACACGTTTTGAATAATATCATTCCATTGTGGGGTAAAGCTGGGCTGTGCTAGCTTTGCCTCTTTCACAAACACACGCACATCTTGAACAACATCATTCTAGCATGGAGGAAAGCTTGGACATGCTAAACTTCCCTCTCATGCAAGAACAAGCACATCTTAAATAACATCATTCCACCGTTAAGGAAAGCTAGCACATGTTAGCTTTCTCTATTACACAATCACAAGTGCATCTTGAACAACATCATTCCACCATGGGGTAAAGCTATCACGTGCTAGCCTTCCCTCTTACACAAGAACAAGCACATCTCAAACAACATCATTCCACTAGTTTTGCATCTCTAACATCATCCTACCATGGCGGAAAGCTAGCACGTGCTTGTGCGAGAGAGAATTTTATCATGTGCAAGCTTTCCTCCATGCTAGAATGATGTTGTTCGAGATGTGCTTGTGTTTGTGAAAGAGTGAAAGCTAGCTGATCCAGGTGGATCATCTCAAAATTTTATAGATTTAAGGTATTCGAAATACAAATTAAATATTACAAAGTAGAAGATCTCGTCAGCAGCTTTCCAGTGACGTTCGTTTCAGGAAAAATGACCTCCAGATGACGAAGATATTAGCAGTTGAAGTTTCACCAAAGATGGTTAAAATGGTTGGAAAAAAAAGGGGGGTGGTCAAGGGCTTAGCCCTCAACCTTGCCAACACCAAGGCCCACCCTTGGTATTTAAATGCTATTAAGACCATGCCATATATCCAAAGTCACCAACCATATGATGAGCCCAAACCATATGTTAAAACATACCATATGTAATATACGCGCCTACCATATGTTAAAGCATACCATATATAATAAAACGCGCCAACCATGTGTTAAAATATATGCCATATCACATATGTGGTGGGAGGAGAAGCCCGCACGTTTGACCCCGGGACTTTCGCCCCCCTGACAACCATATCTACCAATGCACCACCGCCATGAGACATGGCAAGAAGTGGCGAAGTAATCTTAAAAATTGCCAAGATTTGGGGGATTTTGGAGGGCACATGGCCCATGGCTCATGCCTCCTTATACCATTGTTTTCCTTATTTAAATGAGCCATGGGAACAGATCCCAAGGAGGAGTTTTGATGCAAGAAGAGACTAGCACACAGCCTGAGGTGGTTTTGCATAGTGATCGAGGTGGTTTTGCACATGGACCGAGGTGGTTTTACATGCAGGCCGAGGTGGTTTTGCACATAGACCGAGGTGGTTCTGGATTGACATGCATCTCGAGGCCATACGGACTATACAGATCAGAGGCAGATTTTGGGAATTGTGCCAAGAAGGGTATTCTGAGTCCAGTACAAAAATATATCGAGTTTATACTCAAAAGTCTCAGTTTTTCACAAGGATTCCAGATCCAACTTTAGTTTTTCCATTCAGGCATCCAGACAGAAAAGTGCTCATAGAATCTTTCATATACACAGCAAGGTATTCATGTTCATATTTAAAAGTCTAAGAATTTCATCTTGCAGCTATTGTTGAAGTCTGTTACTGTATATGACAGACAAAATTCATAAGTCACTTTGTAAGCATTTGAATACTTAATCTATCAGACTTCCCATTTGGAAAGTGGCCTGGAGATGTATCTAGGGGGTCTAGTGAACTCTGTTACCAATTCTTGTTCATGGATGGTTTGCTTACAAGTTGATGTGCTCATGTGCTTAATGAATATTCTTTAATTTTGCATTATAAAGGTGGTTAATAGTTAAAAATTCACATGCAAACAATGGTTAAACGATCTTGAATTTCAGATCAAGTTAAATTTTAGATCAAGTTGGTATCAGAGTGAGGTTAACCATTGCTTTGTGAGTTGATGTTAACAAGATCCAAGCTTCAACGTGTTGAAGGATAACTTGAAGAGTTTGATCCAAAGATTGGTTCAAGAAGAGGAAGGATGTCTTCACCAAAAGGAGAAGAAGCAACTTCTTCTATCCCTTCTGAAGGGGAATTTCTGAAAGCTTTCATGAGAATGCAAATGATGGTAGAGGATCTCTATCAAGATCGAAAGAAAGGTGAACAAGGTGGACCATCTCATACAGAAGATAAAAAAGAAGGAGGTGGTGAGGAACCTCCTAAAACCCCACCAACTTCTCCATCTTTTCTTGATGGTTCTATTCCTTCTCCATTTGAAAACCAAGAAACAAAAGTTGATCTTAATATGCCTCATTTAAAGCTTGATATTAAGTTTGAATTACCTATGTATAATGGAGAGCTTAATGCTGAAAAATTGGACAATTGGATCTGTCAAATTGAAGTTTATTGTAGGATTCAAAAGTTTACTGAAGATGTTGTTAAAATTCAGTTGGCTTCTCTCCGACTTGGAGGGACTACTCTCATTTGGTGGGAGAGAAGATCTCAAGAGGATCTTGCCACAAAAGGAAAAATCGTTTCCTCTTGGTATGAGTTCATTTTAGCACTTAAAAATCAATTTTATCCATTAGGGTATATGCAGCAAGCTATGATGGATTGGCAGAATTTGAGGCAAGGTAAGGGACAAAGTGTGAAAGAATATACGCAAGAATTTCGTAAAAGAGCATTGGTACTCGGTATACCTCTCTACACCCAGGAAACTCTTCTCAAATATATAGGAGGATTGCATAGTTATTTATGTCATATGAGATTGATGTTTAATTTGACTAACCTTGATGAGGTATGTGTTCAAGCAACTCACATAGAGACAAAGGGGAAGAATACCAAAGAGAACTTTTCCAAGAAACCTTTCAAACCCGATGGAAATAAGTTTAAAGGTAAAGGGAAAAGTAAGCACACACCTACTTTGAAGAGGGAAGGAGATAAGCCTACATGTACTCATTACAAAAAGAAAGGTCATGATGCTTCCAAATGTTAGAAACTTCATCCATAGCTCAAGCCTGAAAAGTTTCGGAATAAAGAAGACAAAAAGACTACTGCAGCAGTAGTCCAACATGATTTGGGATCAGACTCTGGGGATGAAGCTAAGGTGATTGCTACAAGCATCCAAGGTAATATTCCTTCTTGTTCTATTTCAAGAAATGAACCTGTTATTGATGAAAGAAAGAGAAGTGAGTTATTTCATATTAGAGTTATCTCTAAGAATACGAAAATTGAAACTCTTTTCGATAGTGGATCACAAGAAAACCTCATTTCAGAAGAAATTGTTAAAAAATTACAATTGGAAACTAAGTTACACCCTAAGCCATATCCACTTCAATGGGTATGTGATAATGCACGATTACAAGTTACAAAATAGTGTAGACTTAGGTTTTCCATCACTTCTGGATTTGTGGATGAGGTATATCTAGATGTGGTTCCATTGGATATCTGTGGTATTGTGTTGGGTATTCCATATCTGTATGATAGGAAATCTATCTTTTACAGGGAAGATAATAGGTGTCAGCTCACTAAGGATGGTATTGAATATATTGTTCGTGCACATCGCATGAAAACTAATCTTTCTTTAGTTTCTGCAAATCAAATGAAGAGGTTAATAAATGGAAGTAAGAACTTTGTGCTTATGATAGTCAAAGTAAAAGATGTTGAACAAACTGAATCCTTTAAAGGTTGTGATCCTAAACTTAAAAAGGACTTGATAAAGTGGTATATGATTATGATATTGTGTTTCAAGAACCTGAAGGTTTACCTTCTAAAAGGGAAATTCAACATGAAATACATTTGCAACAGGATACACCTCTTCCTAATGTTGGTATGTAGAGGTCTTCTATTATTGAGAATGCAGAGATAAAGAAACAGGTTCAGGAATTGATTGAAAAAGGGGCCATTCGACCAAGTTCCTCTCCGTGTGGTTCACCAATTGTTTTGGTACCAAAGAAAGATGGCACATGGTGTATGTGTGTTGATTACAGGGTGTTGAACATAATCACAATAAAGAATAGGTATCCTCTTCCTCGAATTGATGATCTTTCAATTAAAGAATGCAATCTTTTTCACTGAGTTAGACTTAAGAAGTGGCTATCATCAAATCCGTATTCCTGACAATGATATTTGGAAAACAACTTTTAAAACCAAACAAGGATTGTATGAATGGGTGGTAATTCCATTCGAGCTTTGTAATGCACCCGTGACATTTATGAGGGTGATGAATGATGTGTTTAGACCCTTCATTGATGATTTTTTCATAGTCTACTTAGATGATATTCTGATTTTCAGTCGAACTTGGGAAGAGAATGTCAAGCATGTTAAATAGGTATTGGATGTACATGTAAGGGAAAAAATGTATTTAAATATGTCTAAATGTGAATTTGGAAAGACATCTTTAGTATATCTAGGTTACATTGTAGGGGGAGGTGAATTGAAGATTGATCCCTCTAAAGTTGAGGTCATTGTAAATTGGCCTAAGACAAGTAATATAACAGATGTAAGAATCTTTTTGGGAGTAGCCCAATATTGGAGGAAGTTCATTGTGAACTTCTCCTTCATAGCGTATCCCTTACATGCTTTGACAGGTATAAACAAAGTCTTTCAGTGGGAAGGCAAGGCACAGAAATCCTTCGACACACTAAAAGAAAAGATCAACACAGCTCCAGTACTTGCACTACCAGATCTACCACAACCATTTGAGATAGAAACTGATGCTAGTGGTTATGCAATGGGGGCAGTCTTAATGCAATATAAAAAACCAATATGCTATCATTCTGAAACTTTCTCTAAAACAATAATCAACTATCCAACCTATGACAAAGAGTTGTATGCATTAGTACAAAGTGTTAAAAAGTGGAAACATTACCTAATGGGTAAAGAAACAATCATACATACTGATCAT
>JASDQU010282004.1:0-14732 GCA_032191745.1 Picea mariana
GTCTCAACCATGTACCCAACATGTACCTCAACCAAAAGACCTCATCAATATCATCATCCAAATATTATTTGCAACTATGTAATAGACCTGGTGTATATGATCACATACCTACAAACCTTCCTTAATTTAACAACAAGAGACTAGCATTTTCATCAAACTTTTCTTTAGTCTCAAATGACTAGTTTTGGATTAGTCAACAACCCTAACTTGAAATAATCATAACTATGTACCTATAATGAATAAATATCTGAAACCTATAAACAATGTTCTTCAATGTTTTTTTTGCAATTACTCCAGGTTCCACTACTTGGAACCTCTCAGAAAAGGATTTATAGCAAAAATGTCATACCTTGCTAAATTATGGCTTATTCTAGAGAGCGACCTTGTAAAGTATTCCCTACACAGAATATTTGTTGAATCGATCTAAAAATTTTACATAGCATACTACAGACTGTACTCTAACCAACACAATTTGTCTTACTAAATTTGGATCTACTATGAAGAAGTTATGATGTTTTTACCCGAAACACATGTTTTAGACTAGTTTCAGAACTAGCCACAAACCCTATTTTCCATGGAGTGTAACTCCAAAAATACAATGACCCACAAGATGAATCGTTTACCACATATACTTGGATATGTTTCCTCAAGGTCCTATCAATATCATGGTCTGAATCATTATAGGAAAAACATTATTTCGAAAATGGTGAGATGACCTGTAAATAACATACCTTAGAAAGAATCATCAAAATAATTTATCCTCCCTTTAATTCTGGCCCTCTTTTCTTCACCTTCCCTCTAAAATTCAGATTAGATATCCTTTGGTTACCTCATTCACCTATATATATTCAATATGCTCAAGTGTGATGTAAAATGAGAGAGCTTTGCCTCTTATTTATACTCTCAATCTTCTAGGTCACTTAACCCATTTCTAGGTCACTTAACCCATTTCTAGGTCACTTAAAAATTTAGTGCAAACTCCAAGGAAACTTCATCATCAAAACCCCTAAGCCTTTCAAAGCATCCTAAGTTGTTGTTTCTCTAAAAAATTTCCACAATTTCTAGGTTTTCATAGATTCTTGATGGTTATGTTGGTTCCCTTTTGTTAAATCTTGCTCCCATGGTTTCTACAAATGGTTACTCACTTATGTATAGAAGTCACATGCACAAATATTGTTTCCAAGGGAGAAGAGTTTTGAAAAAAAATATGGGATATGATTTTCCTATAGGAGGCAATGTATAGAAAAAGAAAAAGAAAAATTGAAATTTTGTTCTTCGGGCAGCTTTAGTGGTTTTGAGTCAAGTTTTTTCAACAACAATTTTTGATAAAATTAGGGCTGTCAACAATGCATCGAGAACAACATCAAGGGTGAGAGGGTTCTTTCATTTGGGTGTTTCTATAGGACTATGTAAACAATATCTATAGGAATTGTGTAGACTAGTTTCTACAAGATTGTAGACTTTTTCTCATGAAAAATGTTGACCCAACAAAACAATTTCGACCATATGGTATTTAAAAAACACAAAATTTTAACAACAATTTTAGACAAATTCGAGGCAGAGAGTAATTCTTGGTGAGGAGGGTTTCGATGGCTACATTCCTATAGTGAACCTTGTTTCTATAGAGCAGATTCTTGTTTTTGGATGAGTGTTTTCATGTCTATCCCGACTTCCTAACTCATACTCCTAATCTTCTTTCGCTGCTAGAGAGTTTCTTAAGGTTGGAAACAATTTGAAATGGTCACAAAAAACTTTCATCTACTCTAACTTATGCCTGAAATTTGGGTCTAACTCCTGTCTTGTCCCAACTGTCGATATGATAGCTATGGTACTCATGAATTCATGTTTTTGTGAGTTTTTGTGATCTTTAAGTTCTTTGAATGATATTCCACTTGCTTGATGTGTTAGCCACATTTTCCATGAATGATTTTTGAAGATTGGCTTGATATAATCATAGTCCATTCAATAGATATCTCCATTTAATAAGAGATTCAATGTTTCCATGAGATCCTCTCTTAGTCCTCTAAGTAAGACAAGATTTATTAAATCCGCATCCAGAGTGCAGTTGTGTTCTATTTTATAGATCAACTTAAACCTCTCTTCAAAGTCTTCTAGAGATTCATCGGGTCCTTGAGTCGTTCTAGAGATCTCATCTCTTGTATCCCTTGCTCTATAATAGTTTTTGTATTTTTCATTGAAAGTATTGTTCATTTGATCCCGAGTTGTGATGTTGTTTCCCTCCGGGCCCATCAACCATCTTAGAGCTACCTCCTTCAGAGTAGAAGGAAAACATTTGAGCTTTTGTTCATCTGTAGTATAATAATATGTCCTGCATATAACTACAAACTAAAACAAGAAAGTGTTAGGATCTTCTAAAACAAGACCATGGAAATGAGGTAAGGCATAAGGATTAATATTTTTCATCTTAGTTTATCCATTGGTTTCTCGTATGGGAAACTCAAATACTTCTACCATCTCTTATTCACCATCCACGATATGAGGTGAGGGAGATTGACCTTTGTCTAAAATATTTTCAAATCCTGTTGCTTCCCTTTCCAAGAAACTTTCAAGTGTTTCGAGACCAATTTCAAAATTACTTATACCTATTTTTGGGGCGGGGGTTTTTGGTAAAAATTCTCCTTTTTTATCTCTAGGCCGAGTCATTCATAAAGGAAAAATAAATGAAGATATATATATATATATATCACAAGGCCAACCTCACAATAGACTTTATGTAGTGTAAACTCCCAAGTGCTTTCACTTTGAGTGAGTATTGATAGCTCCTTGTCACATTATTTTCATCTTAGGATTATATATATATATATATAGTCACATTATTTGCATCTTAGGATTACACACACACACACACATATATTCATAATCCTAATATGCAAAGAATGTGACAAGGAGCTATCAATACTCAATAAAAGTGAAAGCACTTGGTATTTTACACTACATAAATTATATAGTGAGGTTGGCCTTGTGACTGAGGTATTTTTCCTACTCCTCCAAGTCACATAAAAATAAAACAAAATGAAAATGATGTGCAGTCTTTAGCACCTCCTCTATTATGGCACCAAAAAGCGGTGGGACTAGGAATAGTAGCAATAATGCTACTGCCTCCTTGGCTTGTTACTTTACTTGTCAACCCTGGGTTTGTACAAACTTAAGAGGTGTTGTGAAAAGTATATCCAAAATTCATTGATGGTAGTATAGGTATGACATTGATCAAGGGGATAAATTCATGAATCTGAATATAACTTGTGCAAAAAATCTTAATTTGGAGAAAAAGACCTTGAACTGTTGCATGAATGAAAGCACACCAAATTGAAAGAACAACTGAAATAGCTTTTTTAAAGGAGATATAATCTAATAGAATGAAAGAAAGAATATTGAACCATAAAAAGATTAAACTGATTATAAATCACGGAACTAGCTCTATTGCAGGACAAGAAATTGCATTAAAGAAACTGAACTATTGCATAAACCAAATGAACTAATGTATGCCTAACCCTTGAGTCAACACCATGCTATCTATTATCTTATTGTCTACTTCTACATTCATGAGTGTGAATGTGGAAGTCCCCTCATAACTCCCCTTCTATTCTCCATATCCCGCAATCCCGCATCCTGCATTTCTGCAATCACCATAATGCACTTTCCATCCCTCACTTTACACCTCCGTACTTGACCATTTTCTATACGCCCCGATATGATATCACTATTATCAAATACATTTATTTCCCATCACCACATCAGCCGCCACTTGTATGAATTGAATATTGTTACTAAGTGGCGTGATTTTCATAAAATCTCCATCATAAATATAAAATCAAACCGTGCAACTGGTAACTTTGAATTAAGAGCTACAACATTTGTTAATCAAGGAAATGCATGGTAAAATTAAACAATAAATTAAAATCCCTGTTGTAAAAACATTGTATTAACAAAAGCGCCACCTATTCATAGAAAACAGTATTTGTAAGACATGTCAAGTGAAAGGAAAGAATTATATTGTGGTGACACTATCAACATCTTGGGATGAGAATATCACCAATTTCAATGGTCGCATGCCTACAAGTGATACTCAAATCTCCCATCTGAAGAAAATAAATTAAACAAGGTTTGGACCTTGAGTATTGCATTGGATGGATGTGTGTTAGAAGTAACTTATTTCAAAGAGTTGGTCCTCTGGTGCACTGAAAAATTTCAATATCGAGAGAAGAGTTATCCATATACAATGAAAACCATTGATCTGTTTGGCCCCTTCAGTGTTCAGAAGGATGTTGATACTTCCTGATCCTACTCTAACATTCAAAAATGTCAAAGCCAATGATTTCATTAAAGCTCACAGTGGAGGAATGGATTTCCTTGAAAGTTTTTGTGCAAGTCCAACTAGCAACGCCAGTTATACATAGGTTGAGGCATGCTCTTTAAAATACCCATATAAATAATTCTCCTGGCTATTTTCCATAATAATTGGACAGGAGTCCACAACCTCAATATCCAAGTATATTATATATATTCTATATCATTCAATTCATGAAAATGTAGTAATTGACTGGGCTCACGGTATTTCAAATGAGATTTTGTTTCAGTTGGGAAGCCTTAGGAAGACCAAGAAATTTTACATAACTTCCTATCTAGTTTATGCTATAGTTTATTGCCATATCTTTGAGGAATTTCCCAGAGATAAGAATGTAGACTTCAAGAAGGATCCAGTTTCATTCTAGTATCCAATGTTATGGAGGCACAAAACCCCATACAAGTTATATGAAGTGAAAAATGATTTTTTATCCTCTTTTAAAAAGATAATTCACAGTCCCACCATGTCTATATTATCATTATAAGTTGCATCCTTTCTGTTTGAGAAAGGAGTTTTCAAAGCTATGGAAGAGTTCAATTTTTATTAGAATTTATGGATTTCATGGGAAACCCTCTCTGTTGCCATTTTATGTTTCTGATAGAGTTTCTATCATTTAACTATGCAAACAATACAAATATTGGGCACATTTCTTCAATGAGAAAAGAAAAAATAAATTTATCTTGTTGCAATGGAAAGTTGGAGAAATGCATTTGAAGAACATTTCTCATCTAGATGAATATACAACTCGATTTGACCAGTTTAGTTTAAAATAAGTATAGACAATGCAGGGTTTTGACCCTAAGGATTTGTTTTCAGCACACATGTTCTCAATTGGATATGGCTCATATTTTAGTAAGTCTTTGCAATTACAAGAAAGAGGGGAGATAATCAAAATCCTCCTGAAGCATCTCTTGAAATCACCCTAGATGATATTGAGGCATTGGCCAACACAAATAAATATTATAAGAAATGAGTTCTAGAAGCAACAAGAAAAAACCAAGGCTCACCTAATGTGTCACAGAAGAGTGCCTCGGCAAAAACAAAATCACAAAATAGTAGTCAAGAACAGAGAAGGTATTCCATTGGAAATTTAGATGATGGTGGAGATAAAGACCCTACCAGAACGACAATTGAAAAATCACACACTATTCATATCCCTATTACAATAAAAACATAAGTCCAAAAAGAAGGACAAGAAATACATGAAGGTGAAGTGAGTCCCAAAGACATGGAAGTTGATGACATGATAGAAGAGCCTAGTTGGGTTGAACATAGGATGATCAAAAGAAGGGATATACTTGAAGAATTGGCTTCCTAAGAGCTAGAGAAATTTGAAGAGGAATCTATCACTTTTCACCACGCAGCCTACAATAAGAATTCAAAAAAGTTGTTAATTGAAAAGGTAAATTTGAAGAGTAAAAAGGTTTCAGAAAAATGGAAATTAGATATCGATTTTCAAGGGGTAAAACCCTCGAAAATTGTACAGTTTCATGAAGCAACTGGAGAATCCTTAAAAGAGTGCATTAACGATATAGAAAAGGAAAATTTGATCTTAAAGGAAAAGGTAAAGGAATTGGAAAAATATTTTCTTCCAAGACCTTTGTTCGTCGAACCCATAACTGTTATACAACCATTGTGTAGTCTCAAGGATGTACCAGAAGCCAACTCCAGGTTGAAAGGTTCATTAAGTTTATTAATGGTCATAAGAAAATATATTGGAGATAGAGTTAAGAGAAGGATAGCCTTGATCCTTGAGATATGGGAGTCAGAAACAAATTTAACTACTTTATCAACAAGGGTTTTGCAATATTTCGAAGAATATCTCCAAAAGGATTTGGAGAATGATGAAGGTTTTTACAAGGAAGTAGTGGGTAGATTTTCGGCAAAGGTCATAAGTTTAAGTGATATACATAGAAGAGATCAAAATATTCCTTCCAAGACTTGTATGAAACAAATTAATGCTTTTTGGTTGAAAAGAATTAAATTATTAAGGGAAATGTTGTCTGAATCTGATGTCATTAATACTAAAAGAAGTGATTTTTTCTTAAAACTTGTTGATTTGACTAAGGAAATTGAAGGCCCACATTTAATTAACAATTATATCATATACTGAAATATAATAAGCATAAATAAGAACAAGGGACACAAGAGTTTATCCTGGGAAGACCCTAAATGGGGAAAAAACCCAACCAACCTTTCTTAGATAGATTTCGTCCAAAATAATCCAACCATGAACCAACTCTTAAGAGAAAACATATAATGAAGAAACCCTAGCACAAGGCTAGCGCAAAAACAAGTGCTAGAAAACTAACTAGCTGCAGAAGCAGCACCACAAAAGAGTAGTGCACCTCTTCCCAGATATAGCGCACAAGATAAAGTCACCACCAAGAATAAACGAGAACCTCATATGCCTTAGTATTGTGTATTCTTCCTTGCCTCAGACTTGTGCTTCCTTATTTAGTGAGAGAGTGAGTGATTTTTTGTACAAATGAGCAAGATGTATTCTCTATTTATAATCTTCAAGTCACTTTAGCTGGGTCGATGTCTTCTCTGGGGACTTTAATTTCACTTTATTCTTTTCCTATGGGCCAACTTCTCTTCTGGGGTGTTCTTCCAATCTTCAATGGTCTTCCTTGGACTTATGGAATCTTCTTCTTATTCTTCTTCTAAGAAAGGTTTTCTAGGAGTAAAATGCCTCCCGCAGCTACCAAAACATCAACACATCCAACAATTGGATTACGAGAATCTCCCCTTCAAATGTAAGATCTTCCATGAATATAGACACTTCGCAAGGAACTAATAAAAAGAAAAACCAACCCCAACTGGAAAAGGAAAAGAGTATCAATGGAAGGTATTATGAAGAAATATTGGGAACAATAGAAACAAGGGCCAACCATCCTGAGTAGGCATGCCCAATGATACCACCAAGTTTCCTACAAAAGAAACTGAAATCCCAAGAAAGACTGTCCCTAATACCAATATCAATAGTTTTGAGTCCCTATCCCAATTAGAGGATTTAGAAGTGGAAGTTTTACAAGCTCAATGAAGCATCAACATAAGTAACAAGGAGCCCTCGATACAAGAAAGGACCCAGTCACAATCAAAGAACCAAGTGCAGAGAGAAGGAAAGTAGGTCAATGATGGAATTTTGATTCTTGAAGAAAAAGCCACACAAGAACCTAGCGCAGAGGATACAAAAGCCTTTAAAGATGTCGAAATAACTTTTTCAGCAAGACACTACATATCAGAATAAAAAAACATCGGTGAGGATGGACATGAAGATTGAGCATCTAAAGAGATTCAACCTCAAAGAATTGAAAAAAGAAAATCCTAAGATGTCAGGGAAGATCAAGACAATAAAGAAATCATACTTGGATCTCAACAAACTGTCCCAAGCATGGTCGGTGCAGGCTCCAAACAAACGAAAAAGAAAGGTGGAAATGTGGAAAACAAAAGGAGTTCCCATGCAAACCCGTCCAAATAATCATCTTAGTCTCTTGGAACTGTAGGGGGCTAGGAAGCATCCCCAATGCCACAATTGTCAAATATCTAATAAAATCCGAAAAACCTAGCATATTCCTCATTTAGGAGACTAAGATGAACTCTAAAAAAGTCACATCCCTTTGTAAAAAGCAATGATGAAACTATGATCTATCCGCATTGGATGTCAGGGGAGCCTTCGAAGACCTTTTCACAATATGGGACAAACATGAGGTAAGTATCGAACAACAAAGGAAAACCCAACACTGGATTTTCATTATATTCAAGCATAAGCATAGCAATATCATTTATGTAATCTTCAATATATACATGCCAAATAACCCTGTAGAAAATGCAGATTATTGGAACTATCTCCTCAATTTGAGCAACATGGATCTCTCTCAAAATAGTATTATTGTAGGAGACCTTAATATAATAAGAAAATTTTCATAGAAGTGAGGGGGAATTTGTGGTAGAGATCCCTTCAGAGATAGTGATCTAGGTGGATATTGGTGGCCACCCACCTATTCCAATTTGCTCCTTTTGACAGTTTTAGTTCATCATGTTCTTCTATAATTATTTGTAATTCTGGGTTCTACATTTTTAGGGTTGTCTGAACCCCTACATATTTTCCATATGGAGATTTGTGGCCTCCCACCTAATCCAACTGGCTTATTTTTGGAAGCTTTCATGTCAGTACATTGTTTTGTACTTCCAGGGTCGTTTTGGGGCCCTAAACAGTGTTTTTTTGGCTTGCCACAATGAAATTATAGACAAAGTCATAGTTTGATGGCATAATGTGTATTTCTCAAAAATACCTTTCCAATGGACTATCACGCGCCTAAAACGGAGGTCGTATGCAAAATTTACGACTCCAGGAAGTTGAGGTACCAACTTACCCATCGAGGCCCACATAACTTTTGGTGTTTCATCTCCTAGGGTTAGGATTTTGGATGTCTAGGGTTTTTAAAAAGGCCTCTGGAGCCTCATTGTAATCATTATGCTCAAACACATGCATGTAGTAGCCACATATCTTCTTAGAGATAGATACCACCATTCTAGCAAGTTGTTTTCAATTCTGCAGTTTTACAGTTTCAACCTATTTTATTTATTCAATAGAAGTTATTGTTCACTGGATATTTGTTGTTGTGCTCCATATATCTATGTTATTGTATTCAGTTTGTTATTCATTTCGTTCTGCTCATAAATATGGATTAGTGGTATCAGAGCGGTCTGCTCTTCATTTATTTTTCTTCGTGCATGTCCCCGACAAGATCTGGGTACAAGAAGTTGGGACTCGAACCAGTCGAGCCTTTGCAAGATCGGTCGCGCCGAGCCCTACAAAAACCCATGGGGGATGAAAAAGAAAGATGATGGAGAAGGAGATCCTTTTAAAATGGTGCTCGAGGAATCCCTTGAGCAACAAAGGAATGAAATGATGGACAACTTTGCAAAGATCCTTTGGAGGATACCCACATGAGACGCATCTTCATCAAGCGGCCATGCAACCCCCTTCAAGGTACAAGTAAATTTTGATATTTCATTATTTGAAGGATTGATATATGTGGATGTTGTAGATAAATGGTTGAATCTGCTCGAAGGGTATTTTTCGGTCCACAATTTTTTCGATAGGGAAATATTACTTTTGCACTCCTCAAGGTCGTCCCCCATGTTAAGGACTGGTGGGATACTTACTCTAAGCAAAAAGCCAAAGAGGAATCTACAATATTTTCGGTTTCCCCCACATGGGATTCCTTCAGGGATTCCATTAAATAACAATACTACCCTTTTGGAAGATACGAGGACCAATACATAAGATGGACCACCCTGCGTCAGGAAAGGGACCAAAGAGTACCATATTTCACCAATATTTTCCATACCATATGCACCAAATTTGGTATCAAAGACTCTGATAACATCTGGTGCTCAAATACCGTGGTTTTCTCCATAGATACATTCAAATAGAAATGGATTTTTTGTACATCGCATCATTGGGTACGGATTATAGATATGTTGTCAAGATCGAGCATAAATTTAAGCAGAAGAGGCGAGAGTTTGGATCTGCAAACTCCTCATAGCCGAAGAAGGGAAAAGGTGGCCCCAACCCACCAAACAAGGTACAGAACAAAGATGGCCACTCTTAGGTAAACCAGTCCAATTCATAACACAAGAAGTGTAATGAAAAGTTGAAGAAGGACATAGGAAAGTGGTGTGAATACCATAAAATCCCTTGGCACAACACCGAAGAATGTCACTCCACGCAGTCACTAGTGGTTGAGCTAAAAGCTTTCGATTCGGAGGTAGATTCTGACTCCGAATAAAATCCAGTAGGAGGGAAGTGGATTATCGATGTTGAACCCAGGGCTACTATCGCTACCACCAAAGTCCACCCAAGTGAACTAAAAGAACTAGAGGAAGGGGAACACCTCTTTCACTCACAGATGTGGGTAAAGGGGGCTTCGCTTCATTTCATTGTCGATAGAGGCAGTCAGAATAACCTGATCTTAGAAGAGGTCTTCAAGCGGTTGGAACTGTCGATGACACCGCACCTACAAACCTACACCATTGGCTGGCTTCACCAAGGAAGATATATTTTCATCAGCCAATAGTGTCGTCTGCCATACAACATCAAGACCTTCAAAGATGAGGTATTGTGTGATATTGTTCCCCTTGAAGTTTTTTATGTTCTTTTAGGACAACCATATTTGTGGAAGCGACATGTTTTGTATGAGTCTAGACCCTGTAGTTTTATTATTACTTTGGGTATACAATTGTACATGATACCACAGGTAGCGTCGCCTACCGCTATTTCTTTAATCTCTGCTAAGAAATGAAATAAGCTCACTTCACAGATCAGGAAGTTTGTCTTCTTTGTGATCCATGCTCACAGTAAGTAGAAGGTCGTCGCCACATCCATGACCTCTACACTGAGCCTCTCTTTGCAGCGGAAACAAGTGGATGGAATCGTGGAAGAGTAAAGATACATCTTCTCCTCACCCACCGAGGTATCGATGCATTGCCAAGTCAATCATCCAATTGATCTAACCCCCAGTGCACCTCTACCTAATGGACCAGTTTATCATCACTCGCTGATGGAAAATGAAGAAATCAAGCGTCAGATCCAAGATCTGCTTCAAAATGGGCACATTAGACCCAACTTCTCCCCTTGCAGAAGCCCGATTGTACTGGTGCAGAAGAAAGATGGGACCTCGTAGCTCTGCATTGATTACAGAGCATTAAACAAAATCAAATTTAGGAACAGGTACCCAATTCCATGAATTGATGACCTTCTTGACCAACTCAAGGGGGTCAAGTTCTTCAACAAGATTGAACTAAATTCTGGCTACCATTAGGTTTCCATCGAACCGACTAATTTATGGAAGACAACTTTCAAATCTAAAGAAGGTCTCTTTGAATGGTTGGCCATGCCCTTTGGCCTAACAAATGCACCAACAACTTTCATGAGGTTGATAGATGATGTATTGAGACCCTTCACCAACTCTTTTGTGGTGGCATATCTGGATGACATCCTCATCTTCAACAGAACTTGGGAGGAGCACATAACAACATATTCAACAAGTTTTGAGCTCTCTGCGGCAACACAAGCTATATGCCAACTTGGAAAAATGCTCCTTTGGCATGAACATGGTCCAATACTTGGGCTACATTGTTGATGAACATGGGGTACATGTGGATCCAGCTAATATCCAAGTCATCCGTGACTGGCCATCCACGACAACACTAACCGAGCTTCAGATCTTATTGGGACTTGCCAACTTCTACCGACGGTTCGTTTTGGGATTCTCCCATATTGCATGAGCCCTCAGCCAAGTGACCAAGGGTGGTGGAAAGGAAATGTTTGCATGGGGGAAGGCACAACAATGAGCATTTGATGATTTGAAGCATCACTTGTGCTCAACTCTAGTACTCTCCTTACCTTATTTGCAACAACTGTTCGAGATTGAGACTGATGCATCTGACTATGTTGTAGGCATAGTTCTCACTCAACATGGTCATCCAGTAGTATACCATAGTGAGACACTGTCAGATATTGTCCGAAAAACCCCTCCTATGACAAGGAAATGTATTCCATTGTACAATCCTGCCGTCAATGGAAACATTACATTCTGGGAAAGGAGACAATCATCCACACTAATCACAAGCCTCTACGGTTCATACAGACACAAGGGAAGTTAAAGAACGATCACCATCAGAAGTGTTCCACATACATGCAACAGTTCCATCTCAACATCAAGCATAAGATAGGAAGCACAAATGGTGTCGCTAACTAGCTCAGTCAACCTCCTGTGGCTGCACTCATCACCATGCTCCATTCCTATGGGCATGAGGCATCTAAGTGGCCCCAATTTTATCAGCAAGATCCTGACTTCGCCACCACCTATCAGCTCTTGGGTACAGGCGTGAATGTCACTGATTTACACATTCAGGACAGACTGTTATGCCATCTGGTCCACCTCTGTGTTCCTGCAAGTGAGCGTGCAAAGATTATTTGGGAGGATCACTATAGTCGAATGACGGGACATTTTGGCATGAAGAAAATTGTGGTCGTTCTACAGAAACATTTTTTATTGGCCAAAAAATCGACAAGGCGTTAACAATTATATCAGATCTTGCACTGTATGTGCCATTGCCAAGCCAACGATCAAGAAGTAAGGATTATACACCCCTCTTCCTACTCCCGAGAGGACTTGGAAATCCATCTTTATGGATTACATGTCTGGTCGTTCGTCTACCAAGCAAGGAAATGATTGTGTATTTATGGTGGTTGATCAGTTTTTCAAGATGACCATTCTCATAGCCTGCAAGAAGAGCATCACAGTGGTAGATACTGCCCAGCTCTTCTTCGAATGAGTGTGGGTCCATTTTGGGATACCACAGACCATCATCTTCGATCGGGACAATAGGTTCCTCAACACATTTTGGTCAAGTCTCTGGTCACTGTTGGACACCAAGCTCACTAAATCCACTACCTTCCACCCTCAAACCGATGGCTAGACAAAGGTCGTCAATCAGATGATTTTTCACATCCTGCGCATGTATAACTCTAAGCATCTATGTACATGGGATGATAGTCTTCCCTATGTTCAACACATCTACAACAAGTCTCTCCATAGCTCCACCGACCGTAGCCCATTTCAGGTGGGGCTAGGATTCCAACCCTTGGGTCCCATTCATGTTGCACTACCTCTTGCAACCACATAGACATAATATTCCCATGTTCAGTCTGAGGCCAACAAAGCCACTAGATTCATTGAGCGGATTCAACACATCTACCAACAGGTCCATGAGATTTTGTAGAAATCCAATGTTAAGTACAAGCAGTGCCATGATCAACACTGGGTACCACACAAGTTTCAGGTGGGAGACAAGGTCAAGTTACATTTGCAGAAAGAACTCCTTACAGGGCCCCATCAGAAGCTCCGTCCACTTCGCTATGGGCCTTACATTATCACCAAGGCTATGGGAGACAATGTTTTTGAGCTTAACACTCCCCCCTTCCTTGGCTTGCACCCAGTGTTCAATGTGGACCTCCTTCGACCATATTTTCCACCATTATTGGACACCTCAGAATTCGCAGAACAATTGACACCAACAAAGTTCAACCCTGACTTCATGGAACATGAATCCACTGATTAAATAGTGGACACACAGGTTAAGGGCACTCGCCAACAGAGGATCCAACTTTATCGAGTTGTCAAGACAGGGTAGCTCCTGCACGAAGGCAAATGGCTCACCCAAGGCCAAATTCAACAGAAATTTCCTCATCTGATGGAGGAAATCAATGCAATGGATACCATTGCTTCCTAAGGGGGGAGGACTGACCCAAGTGGATATTGGTGGCCACCCACCTATTCCAACTGGCTCCATTTGACAGTTTTAGCTCAACATGTTCTTCTATAATTCTTTGTAATTGTGGGTTCTACGCTTTCAAGGTTGTCTAAATCCCTACACAGCTGCCAAATGGATATTGGTGTCCTCCCACCTAATCCAACTGGCTTATTTTTGGAAGATTTCATGTCAGTGCATCTTTATGTACTTTTGGGGTCGTTTTGGGGCCTTAAACATTGTTTTTTTGGCTTGCCACAGTCAAAATGTAAACGAAGTTAGATTCTGATGGCATAATGTGTAGTTATCGAAAATATATTTCCAATGAGCTATCACTTGCCTAAAATGGAGGTCGTATGTAAAATTTATGACCCCTGAAAGTTGAGGTACCAACTTACCCATCGGGGCCCACATAACTTTTGGCGTTTCATCTCCTAGGGTTAGGTTTTTGGATGTCTAGGGTTTTGGAATTCATGAGTAATGTTGAAAATGCCTCTAGAGCCTCATTGTAATCATTTTTCTCAAGTGGATGCACGTAACAACCACATCTCTTCTAAGAGATAACTACCACCATTCGAGCAAGTTGTTTTCAGTTCTGCAGTTTTACAGTTTCAGCCTATTTTATTTATTCAATAGAAGTTATTGTTCACTGGATATCTATTGTCGTGGTCTGTATCTTTGTGTTATTGTATTCAGTCTGTTATTCATTTCGTTCTGCTCATAAATCTGAATCAGATAGTATAGAATATTTCATATTGAAATGGGATTTATTAGGTATTCCCCCGTAGCGTGGGAAGTATACTTGGTCCAACAAGCAAGCATGAAAAGGTGAAAATCAACTTCTTAACTCATAATGCCTCCATTAAATCTTACATCCTCCCCTTGATCACCTCTGACCATAAGACAATATCTCTCCACCTTCAAGCCCTCCCGAATTACGAACCCATTCCCTTTCGTTTCAACCCACAATGGATTCATCATCAAGAAGCTGTGAACTTGATACAAACAACTTGGGTGACCTATATCTTGGGAAATTCAG
>JASDQU010282006.1:0-14652 GCA_032191745.1 Picea mariana
CACATGGCCATAACTCTCTAGATGTGAGGAGTTATGTGACATTACGCATACCACTGGAAATGGAATGACATGTACTATCCATCCATAATAGTATTACCTTCAAATATATTAAAAATCATACCATTATACATCAAACAAACTTGGGTCCATTACCCAAACCTTTGTGCTACCAGAATTTCTTCAAGGGTTGACATCAATGACAACCAACCCACATAATCAACATGTACTTTAGTAAAGTTTCTTGTGTGTCCAGTGTTATGTCCAACAACAATTCCCTTTTATAAAATTCTTTTGTGTAACTTTGAACACTTTGACCTTTTAGCTACCTAAAATTTTGCCAAGACATCATATATTGCTGCATGTAAGCTAAAGGATATAATTGCTTTCTCAAAGTAGTTACAAAATCATTCCAAGAAGAGAGTATTTTACCGCTTTTCCTGAGATCCTCTTTGTTTTTTCTTTCCCACCATATGAGACTTCTACCTCCCAGTTTGAGACAGGAAAGCCGGATTATCATTTCATCATCAACGATATTTTGTATCCTGCAATAGACTTCAATTTGTCTAACCCAATTATATATCTTTTCAGCATTTAGTTCACGATCATAAATTGGTAACTCAAATTTTACATGAAGCTTAAGTAATGGCGCATCAATTTTATGTTTATGAGAATGAGAATGTTTTCTTGTGGAAATAATGGTAGAAGTATAACTTGAACTTGTACTTGAAGAAGAAGATGGAGAAGAAGGAGGTGAAGGAGGAGGTTTTGGAGGGTCTCCTTCCTCTTCACTTTTAATATGATGTGATGATGATTCTCCTTGATTAGGATCCTTCCGTTTAAGAAATTCATCATACAACACCTTTACCATATTTGACATAGAAAAGAAATCTCTTATGAACTCTCTTTCTTCCGGAGAAAGCCCTTCTTTAGAAGCCATACGTTTTCTTCGCAATTCATGTTCAATCTCAGGAAAAAATTCTTCAAGTGTTCCTTCACCCCTTTGAGACTTGGATATTGTGATCATTCAACACCTACACCTGTTAAACCTTCCAACACAACCAATTTCTCTGATACCAACTTGATCTAAATGTGAAGGTATTATAAACAATTAAAGCAAGTGAAAGTTTAATGTGTTTCAAGGCATCAGATCGATAAGAATGCAACACTTAAACTTTAAATATACAGAAATAAACATGAAAGAAAACAACAGGAAAAAAGTAAGAGGAACAAAATAGGTTTGATAACGAAGTTCACCAAACGATTTGGATATGTCTCTGGATGACCTCTTTATTTCTTCTCCAAAATTCTCAATTTACATCAAAATGAGTTCGATCCGCTACACATAATTTTCTGATATGCTAGTCAAGACCTCCTCGCCAGTCCTAAAACAAGTCTCACAAAGATCCCCTCTCCAACGGGCTCAAAACAACCACTTACACAATGAGGACATGACAACTAGTCTTACTTCTAAGATCTCTCTCTCGTCACTTTGCATCCAAAATGACTGTAACTTCATGGATCACATGCATGGTTTAAGTAGTAAAATGTGTTGGATTCGAATCCCAACCTTTCCCCAAGATTTAGCCTCAAACTAGGCTCAAATCCCCAAAAATATGGCTAAACATCATTAAAAATAGCTCATAATACATTAAAATTGGCTATAATATAGTTGAAAACCCACTTTTGGCCAAATATGGGCACGCACCCTCTTCTTTTCCAAGATCCTGGGAATATTTCCCCATGTGGCCACGCACCAAAGGATTGGGCCCCTGGTCATTGGCCTATGGTTCTAGCCTCGGTCACATATTATCCCATTGTGGTTGACGGGTAGCCCCCACCAATCGGGCGCTCCCCCAAACTCTGTGACATATCAGATCAAAACCAAGGGTGGTTGCAGTGGAGTTAAGCCACACCCCTACGACTTCTTGGTTAGTGGAGGTCCATTATCTCATTTCCATATGTGGAGGTCTTCAGTTCGAATCCCCTAGAGGTTGTTTAGCTAGTTGACCTGGGCCTTTTGGCCTGATCTGGGGTGCCATATGGCACCCTAGGATTGGGCCACTTGGAAACATGTTATTGGTCTGTGCCACTTCAACACTCACTCAGGAGCCATGTCAACGCCACCTGTCACCCTATTGTACTACCACTTCACTTTCCAGCTAGGATCCATACTGCCACATGTCATGCCCAGAAGCTACCATGTGACTATATGAACTTCCACGTCAGTGTCCGTACGGTCCAGTCATCCACCACATCAGCCTCTAGAAATCCTAAAATTGACTGCCACATGTCACACCCAGATGCTTCCACGTGTCATGCTGACATCATCATGACAGACTGGTGACATCAACAATACGATCATTGACCTTTGACTTTTGACTTTTACTCAAAACCTTTGACCAACTATATCTTTGTCATATGAACTCGAATTTTTGATCCATTTGCATTGTCGGAAAGGTAGCGACGAGAAATTCGTAATAATTTCATTTTCTTGAGGATTCGAGAACTTTGATTTTTGAGAATTTCAGGAACCTCTTAGACCAGATTTCCACCTACCATTTACATGGAAAATTTTCTATGTGGTGGGATCAGTTGAAGAAAGTTGAGAACATTAGTGAGAACATGATTACTTGGAAGTAGTTCAAGAAATATTTTCAAAAGGAGTATCTTTCAGAGTATTATTATGACAAGAAGATGCAAGAGTTATTTGAACTCAAGTTGGGGAGCATGACCATGGGAGAATATGAAAACAAGTTCTTGGGATTGTTGAATTATGTGGGATTTATCAAGGATGATAAGGTGAATATATAGAGGTTTATGATTGGATTTCCATCTTTTTATAAAGATAATATTGAATATGATGAACCCAAAATTTTGATAGAGACCATTAGAAAGGCTAAGTACATGTATGATCAAGGCAAGGGAAAATAATATTTGTAGACATCTTGGAAGGATAAGAAGAAGGAGAAATATAATTAGAGATGGAAGGGATTCAAACCTCTTTTCAATAGAAATAGTCATAATACAAATCAACAAAATCATCATGGTAAGAATGAATCCAAGAGGGAAGACTCTTGGGAAAAAGGGGAAGACCACCAATAAAATGTTGGGTATGTAAAGAAGATCACATGTACAAGGATTTCCCTCACAGAGAAGACAAGAGGATAACATTGCACAACATCCAAGAGGCTACTACATTAAAATACATGGGTATAAATATTCAAAGAATACATGTAGCCTTGGAATATCAACAAGAAGAACACCAATCCCATATGATTGAGGTGGAAGGTAAGATCATTAATCAACTTGTTTCTATTTTAATTGATTTAGGAGAAATCCATAGTTACATTGATCCTAAAATAGTGGATAGATTTCATTTGAATAAAAGTAAGCTTGAAAAATCAAGTTTTGTTCAGCTAGCCATTGGAACCAAAAGAAGGATCGATGAGATTGTCAAAGGTTGTCTAATAAATATGAATGGAGTGAGTACTAGTAATGATTTGAATATTATACCATTAGAATCTTATGATATTCTAATTGGAATGGATTGGTTGGACAAGCATCATGTTGTCCTCAATTGTCATAACAAGACATTTACATTTCTTGATAAAGAAGGAAAATAGAGCACTGTGAAAGGAATTCCAAGACCCATTTCTATCAGGGATATTTTGGCCTTATAGTTGAAGAGATGTTTCCAGAAATGATGTCAATTCTATGAAGCTCATGTGGAGGAGCCAAAAAATACCAAAGGGCCAAGTCTTAAAGATTATTTAGTATTGCAAGAGTTTGAGGATGTAGTCTAAGAAATACCAGGATTACCACCAAAGAGGGATATATATTTCTCTATTGATTTAGTACCAAGAGATGCCTCGGTGTCAAAAATTACTTACAGAATGAGTACACCATAATTAAAAGAATTAAACATGCAACTAGAAGAATTGTTGAAGAAAGGGTATATACACCCAAGTGTTTCACCTTGGGGAACATCGATACTCTTTCTTAAAAAGAAATATGGGACATTGATATTATGCAATGACTTTAGACAACTGAATAAAGACACAATGAAGAACATATACCCTCTACCTAAAATTTATTACCTCTTTGATCAACTAAGAGGGGTGAATATATTTTCAAAGATATACTTGATGTCAGAATATCACCAGGTGAGAATCAAGGAAGAAGACATCGGTAATATAACTTTTAGAATGAGGCATGGACATTATGAATTTGTAGTGGTGCCATTTGGATTGACCAATGAACCACTTGTCCTTATGTGCTTAATGAATAAAATATTCATAAATTATATTGATAAGTTTGTCATTGTGTTCTTGGATGACATACTTATCTATTCTAAGTCCGAGAAAGAGCACGAACATCACTTGAGGTTGGTGTTGCAAGTTCTCAGGGAGCATCAATTGTATGCCAAGCTAAGAAAGTGTTTTTTTTACCAAAAGAAGACCCATTATTTGGGGCACATTATTTCATAGGAAGGTATGTAGTAGATCCAGACAATATTGATGCCATTAGAGGATGGCCAACACCAAAGAATGTTTCAGAAATTAGATCTTTCATGGGATTATCCAGATATTATAGGATATTTATAGTAGGGTTCTCAAATTCCTCATCCCATCACTTCTTTACAAAATAAGAGAATTAAGTTTGAATGGAAAACAAAGTGTGAAAAAAAAATTAATTTGTTGAAAGAATTGCTTACTCGTGAACCTATTTTGAAGTTTGCTAACCCAAATGAGAACTTTGTGGTATGTACAAATGCATGCAAAGAAGGACTTGGTGGATTCCTCACTCAGAATGGACATGTAATTAGTTATGAGTCCAAAAATATTAAATAACATGAGATAAATTATTCCACACATGATTTGGATCTTGGTGCCATAGTTCATGCATTGAAGATGTGGATGAATTATCTCATGGGAAAGAGATTTGAACTAAAAATAGACCATAATGGTATGAAATGTTATTTTGAGCAACCAACTTTGAATGTCAGGAGGACAAGATGGCTAGAATTTTTAAGTGAGTATGACTTTAACATCAAGCATATCAAAGGAAAATAAAATAAATTTGTTGATTCACTTAGTAGAAGAGTACATCTAATACATGGTACAACCATGAATATGCACAATTCATATTTAAAGAGTAGAATTTTAGATGTTATTGTTACAGACCAACATTACCTTTATGTAAAATAAATATTACAACAAGAAAATGTATAGTAGAAATTTAAAGAGTATGAGATGAAGGAACATGGAGTACTTATGCATAAAAATAGAATTTATGTTCCTAATTTAAGAGAAATCATGAATTTGGTATGAAAATAAATGCATAATGTTCCATATGTTGGACATCTTGTTTCCCAGAAAACAATTGAAACAATAAGAAGCCAATACTTTTGGCCACAAATGAAGAAAGATATTGTTGATTACATTGCCAGATGTATGGAATGCCAGAGAGTGAAAGTTGAGCATAGACACCCTGTTGGATCATGTTGTCATTGATTCCAATGGTTTGATTGATTGATGTCATTGATTAATGTCAAGTGATTGATTGATGCCAAAGGATTGATTGATTGATGATTGATGTCAAATGTAATATATATTTTCCTTGATGAGAATGGATAGATGTCAAGTATATGATGCATTGATACATGATGCAAAGATGAAGATGGATTGATGTGTTTTCTTTGATATATGATGCATAGTTAGATTGATCATTATAGTCTTATCATGGTTGATAAGGTGCACAAATGGATGAACTCCAAAGTGGTCCCCTTATGGTGAAATCCCTCATGAGAAGACACTTTACAATTGAGTTATCCTAGAAGAATGGTTGGAGAACCCATGTTTGATTTTGGAATAATGAGATGAAGATCAATGAATTTGTTAGTGAAACTATCTTATATGGATAGTGCTTGTCATGCCATTTCTGGTGGTATGTGGAATGTCACATAACTCCTCATGGTTTAAGAGTTATGGCCTTACGAAGTTGGAGGACCCTCATATATTGGCTTGAAGCCCCAAAAGGTCAAAGAAGTCAAAGAGCTTGAAAAGAAGAAATCATTATTTAAATGATAAAGTAAAGTGACAAAGTCAAGAAGGATTATTTAAATAATAAAGTGAAGTGACAAAATCAAAGAAGATTATTTAAATGATAAAGTGAGGTGACAAAGTCAAGGAGGAATATTTAAATGATAAAGTAATGGAGAAATTTCTAATTATGGAAATTGGTTAACCCTAAAATGAGGAAAATAGGTTAAGTGACCTAGAAGTGGGTTAAGTGACCTAGAAGATGAAGAGTATAAATAAGAGGCAAGGGTCTCTTGTGAAATGAACATTTTGGGAGAATCTCTTGTGTATCTCTTGAGCATGAATTGAAGATCTATTCTGAGAGATAGAGTGTGAGGAGGATCTCATGGACATATCAAAGTTTCAGTAATGTCTGAGATCATGACAAAAAAATCTCTAGAGGTTCAGAAACCCCAGTTTCTAAGGTATACATGGGCTACAGTGAGCCAGGGCACGTACATACGCGGGCTATATGAAGACAGGGCACATACATTTGATGAAGTCATGGAGATTGGTGCTTGAGCTAATGATAGGATCTTGAAGACTAAAGCAGGTTCCAGATATGCATTCTATGGGTTCATATCTGTCACTGAGACTCTAGTATGGTTACATTATTTCCTAGATGGATACTCTTGATTTTTGTGTAGTAAATTCTTAAGGAATTCTTGGTATGGTTGTTATGATGTGATTTGTGTTGATTGATGGAATGAGAAACACTCTTATGATTCAGTGATGATATGATTTCTATAGTATACTGGTTGCTTATACATGATTGAGTAGAATTCATATTATATGGTTGAGAATCATGAATAAGTTATTGGATAGCTTGGATGTGTTGTGACTGGCTGTGGGTCAGTTTGGACAGTGAAAGAAAGAAGAGAATATGATTTTAGGTTGCAAAGGATCTGATTTGATTTTGAAGAGAAAACCCTAAGTAAATCAGAAGGCATACGTAGGCTTTAATACAGACTGACCATGTACACACAAGGGTTGTAGTGAGCCAGAGTGTGTACACACACGGGCTGCACTACTGATAGGTCCTGTACCTGTGACAAATTGATATCTGTGGAGGATTGTTGCCTCATCTCAGTTGGTGTTGAGGACATAAGTTGAGTCTTGCATATAGAGATGGTGATCTTGTAGAGTTGTACTCTATTAAGTTGTTGCTAAAAAACCCCAAGGATTGAAGTCCGTAATAAATTGTATATACATATTGTGTTCTTTGTGTTCCTTGTGGTGATTATTTATTGATGATACATCATTGATATATGTTGTTGATATATGTTCACATCTAACTAGGTTATAAATGACAACAATAACTAATGAGTAAATGGTGATTGCTAACTAATGAGTTTTGTGTAAGAAGGAAGTTTTGGGAAAAAGAGCTCCACACTCATTCACCCTCCCCCCCCTCTAAGTGTGGTTGGTGTGTCCAACAATTGGTATCAGAGTAGGCCTTCACTATAAGCCTTAACAAGCTTGGAGGAGATCTATAGACACACAAATGGATGATGAAGTTCCAATCCTTGATGAGGAAAACTATTCTACTTGGAGAATAGATATGAGAGTGCATTTGAAGGGAATGGGAGCGGGTACTTGGAAGGCAGCCATTGGTGGATCAGTTTCTTTGAAGAACAAGTCAAAGTTTGCAGCACAAAGGGAAGGAAAGAAGAATGATGCACTGGATCTCAAGACCATTCTTAGTGGACTCTCAAGCCCTATCAAAGAGAGCATGGTACAATGCACTTCTGCCAAGGATCTATGGCTAAATCTAGAAGAGACATATCAAAACAAGAAATAATATGTTGAAGACCACTCCATCAAGATCATTAAAGGTAAAGAATCTCCAAAAACTCTTGAATGCATTATTTCTAAATGTGATCTTGAAAACACTTCAAATGAAGACAAATAATCAAGTGATGATGTTAACACAAATGAAGATCTTGAAGACATTTCAAATGAAAGCAAAGAATCATGTGATGACGTTGGCAAAAAGGAAGATCTCAAAAGTATTTCAAATTAAGGTAAAGAATCTCCAAAGACTCTTGATTGCAATGATTCAAAATGTGATGATGTTGAATTTTTCTCTACAAGTGAAGAAGAAAATCTAGAAATAGTTTGTGTAGAGTTTGATGGTAGTTATCCCATGGAAAGAATAGAAGAAGATCTATTATAACTTCAAAAGAAAGTTGAATATGGTTTATATGAATAGAAATGACCATTATTATATAGACTATAGCTATATTTTGGATAACACTAAGAAGTTTCTTAGGAGGAGTCAAAGGCACATCTTGAAGTTAAAGGGAATGCTCAAAGAACAAGAAGAGATTAATAAGACTCAATTAGAAGAAAAGGAAGAAGATATCACAAGACTAAAGAATGAAAAAGAATATATAAAGGTAGATGATGAGATTAGAAAAAGTTTTGAAACTATTGTCCATCTCAAGACCCAAATTGAAGAAGCCAAAAGGGTAGAGGAACTATTGAAGAATCAAAATAATGAAAAGGAAGAGTCATGTCATAAGTTAGAAGATGAAGTTATTGATCTTAGAAAGAAAATAGATAAGTCAAACACATTCTTTAATAGCTCACTATTCTTGAATAAGATCTTGGAAAGTCAAATATCACCAAATGATAAATCAGGTCTTGGATACAAGAAAGAAGCTACAAATGTTGAAGCAAGCACCTCAAAGAAGCATGAGGTAAAGGATGAAGAAAAGTTTGCAAGTCAACCATCTACAAAAGGCAAGGAAAGTTTCAAAAGAACTAAGCAATAAATACATCAAGAAGCTACCTTTACACCTCAAAGAAAATGGACATGAAAGCAAAGGTATGAAAGTGTTTTTCATGGTCAATGTTATTCATGTAATGAATATGGTCACAAAGCTTTGGAATGTAGATCTTATGAAAGGAGATATAATGGAAGATTTTATAAAAGATGTTGGAGAAGTGATCAAGTTGGACACATTTCTATTCACTGTCACATCATGAGATGCTACAACTATAATGGATTTGGCCACAAGTCCCAGGAGTGCTGGAACACAAGAAGAAATTCTATGATAAGGACTTCACATAGCATGACTAGAAGAAGGAATGAAGTAAGGAAGGGAGACATATTTGAAAATATGGAAGCTCGTAGCTCAAGTTCTGAGAAGCAGGGACACCTTCAGAAGTGGGTGAAGAAGACTGAGCAACCAGAGCACAATGGAAGCCTTAAGGGAGGCTCAAGTGTGTCATCTACTAAAACATACACAGGTGACAATGGTAACAATTGTGTACATACGTATGATGACCTTGAATATGTCACGTACATACACAAGTTGTCTATGCAGCAGCCTGCGTATATGTGGTAAAGTATTGGGAAAAAGGTAATTCACATGGGTTGCAACTTGATGTGATTGTATAACACTCTGTTGTAGGGTCTAACATTGTTTATTGCAGGTTTTGACACTGTTTGTTGCAGGTTTTCATGATTCTATATTGGATTATGTAAAGTGATGATAAAAAATAATGAAAGGCCATATTGGATGCATGGCACTAACCCATGAGTATGGATTGAGGCATTTTTCTGTTGAAGAACAATGCTGGTTATGACAGTGAAGTTAATGGTACCTTGGTTATGTGATATATCATGATGATGCTAGCTAGAGATGTCATTGATCTATTTGAAGCATAATACTAGCACATGTGTTGTTGGATGCTTGGTATTTGTTGTAGTGAATGGAGGATTGATGATGATCTGTTGGTGTACATGGCTGGTACATATTTTGAGTTTCATTGATATATCTTATGATGTATTATTGGAAGCTTACTTATTGGAAAACTTGATGCATGCATTTGGCATATGGATGGGCTACATATTGGGACATGTAGTTGGTGAGTTGATGAGGTAATCATGTTGTACATCATTGATGAATCATAGCTTGATCTAGAGTTGATGTATAACTGGTACATTTCTAGTACATTGGTAGAGGCACCTACTAGCAGTATGATTGACACATATTTTATGGAGGATCTGGCATACATGCATGAGGATTCATCATGTTGTGGTATTGGTGCATGGTTGATGTACTTGCTTGGTACAATTGGTGATACATGTTAACGTACATGTTTGGTACACTCATAGATGGCATATGCTTGATGATAGTACACCATTGGTATTACTTGATTAGCACAACGGTTGGTATTTGTTTAAGATACATGGTTATGACACTTGGTTCATGATGGAGACATATCATGAGTGATATGACACTTGTTTGGCATATTGGTAGATGCACATGGTTGGTATGACATGAGTTTGATGCATGAACAGGTCCAAGGATCATCATATGATAGCATATTGTTCATCTTGTAGAGACGATAGGGGGAGTCATTCTTATTCCCATGGTTCTAGGAGGATAAAAGAGCCATATACTTGAAGAAAGAGCACAGAGGCATGGTTCCAAGGGGAGCAATGGTCACATGGGGAGTATGAGCGATGTATCTTTAGCATTACATCAGAGTGATATCCCTGGTTCATAAAGGGAGAGATTATTTAGAGGAATATCAAAGGCATTCAGACAGGGGGAGCAGGCCCAAGGAGAGTTCAAATAGGGGGAGCAACCCCAAGGGGAGAATGTCCCTTTGCCATTGATGTCAAAGGGGGAGAGATAATCACATTGATGTGATTGATGTTTATTGATGGGGAGAGATAGTCACATTGATATGTTTGAACACTATTGATGCAGAGCATGCCTTGTCTACATGTTGGCGTCAATGATTGGTGTTAACATCAATGTTGGTATTGCCATCAATGCCAAAGGGGGGGATTGTTGAATCATGTTGTCATTGATGCCAATGGTTTGATTGATTGATGTCAAGTGATTGATTGATTCCAAAGGATTGTTTGATTGATGATTGATGTCAAATGTAATATGTATTGTCCTTGATGAGAATGGATAGATGTCAAGTATATGATGCATTGATACATGATGCAAAGATGAAGATGGATCGATATGATTTCTTTCATAAATGATGCATAGTTAGATTGATCATTATAGTCTTATCATGGTTGAGAAGGTGCACAAATGGATGAACTCCAAAGCGGTCTCCTTATGGTGAAATCCCTCATGGGAAGATGCTTTACAATTGAGTTATCCTAGAAGAATGGTTGGAGGACCCATCTTTGATTGTGGAATAATGAGATGAAGATCAATGAAGTTGTTAGTGAAACTATCCTAGATGGATAGTGCTTGTCATGCCATTTTCGGTGGTATGTGGAATGTCACATAAATCCTCATGGTTTGAGAGTTATGGCCTTACAAAGTTGGAGGACCCTCATATGTTGGCTTGAAGCCCCAAAAGGTCAAAGAAGTCAAAGAGCTTGAAAATAAGAAATCATTATTTAAATGATAAAGTAAAGTGACAAAGTCAAGAAGGATTATTTAAATAATAAAGTGAAGTGACAAAATCAAAGAAGATTGTTTAAATAATAAAGTGAGGTGACAAAGTCAAGGAGGAATATTTAAATGATAAAGTAATGGAGATCTTTCTAATTATGGAAAGTGGTTAACCCTAAAATGAGAAAAATAGGTTAAGTGACCTAGAAGTGGGTTAAGTGACCTAGAAGATGAAGAGTATAAATAAGAGGCAAGGGTCTCCTGTGAAATTCATATTTTGGGAGAATCTCTTGTGTATCTCTTGAGCATGAATTGAAGATCTATTCTGAGAGGGAGAGAGTGTGAGGAGGATCTCATGGACGCATCAAAGTTTCGACAATGTCTGAGATCATGATGACAAAAGTTCCAGAGGTTCAAAAACCCTAGTTTATGAGGTGTATGTAGGCTACAGTGAGCCAGGGCATGTACATACGTGGGTTGTATGAAGACAGGGTGCGTACAGTTGATGAAGTCATGGAGATTGGTGCTTGAGCTAATGATAGGCTCTTGAAGATTGAAGCAAGTTCCAGATTTTCATTCTATGGGTTCAGATCTGTCACTGAGACTCTGGTATGGTTACATTATTGCCTTGATGGATATTCTTGATTGTTGTGTAGTGAATGCTTAAGGCATTCTTGGTATGGCTATTATGATGTGATTTGTGTTGATTGATGGAGTGAGCAACATGCTTATGAATCACTGTTGATATGATTGCTATAGTATACTGGTTGCTTATACATGATTGAGTAGCATTCATATTGTATGGTTGAGAAGCATGAATAAGTTATTGGATAACTTAGATGTGTTGTGACTGGTTGTGGGTCAGTTTGGATAGTGAAAGACATAAGAGAATATGATTTTAGGTTGCAGAGGATCTGAGTTGATTTTGAAGAGAAAACCCTAAATAACTCAGAAGGAATACACAAGCTATAATACATACTAAATGCATACACATGCGGGTTGTAGTGAGCCAGAGTGAATACACACGTGGGCTGCACTACTGACAGGTCGCGTACCTGTGACAGATTGATATCTGTGGAGGATTGTTGCCTCATCTTAGTTGGTGTTGAGGATGTAAGATGAGTCTTGCATATAGAGCTGATGCTCTTGTAGAGTTGTACTTTATTCAATTGTTGCTGAAAAACCCCAAGGATTGAAATCCGTAATAAAAATAAAATTGTTTATACATCTTGTGTTCTTTGTGTTCCCTGTGGTGATTTCTATAGCAGGAAAACCCTCTACAGACTACATCAGGGTTCTAAAGTGAAAGCAGAGCTAACCATCTAAAGTCTCCTACTTTTAACAACTATCCTGACATTACCCCACAATCCTACATAAAAGAAAAAGTATAGGGATCTGGTAGTCTTACCTTAAACTCTGTGTCTGGTGTCGATCCCTGTGCACTTGTGTTGGCGGCCGGAAGTCACTCCTGGATTGCTATTAGGAGCAGAGCCCGACGCTCATCAGTTTAATGTCACGATTTGTTTAAAGGGTGATCAAATGGAGAAAAACTCAAAACGGCATCGTGTCAACTCAGAAACCAGACTAGGCATGCATGAATGAGTGAGGTCTTGATAAACTCCAAACAGTGAGTCATAGTAAAGGGTGAGTAGGTGGAAGACTTATGCAAGAAGGGTGCAAAGGTCTATAATAAACATCAGGTTCATCACAGACTGGAGAGGAATGTATTCAAACGCAAAATCCTTTTACATTCAAACACAGAGAACCAGAGAATACATAAATGCCACGACAAATCCTTTATCATAACACAAATGCAGCAATCCACGCGAATCATTCGACTGTGAACACTCTGGAATGAGATGAAACAAAGATGTAAAAAGAAGAACTGTTTGTCATAAACCAAGAAGTCTCAAACACAGAGGCATAACCAGGAAACCAGAGTATTGCTGAAACTTTACAGTCGGGAGCTTAGCTCTACCATCGATAGATACAAAAATGGAAAAAATGCCTACATATACTCAAAACAACAACAGCAGCGGAACCAAGAAAATGCATTGAAGGCTTTGTGTCTGCATGGCTTCTGACACTCTGTAGCCGCAATCTTTGAATAATCGTGCAACTTGTGGCAGACGCGATAGATCTTCTGACAGTTACATCGCCGAATCGACGTTCCTTTAATTCATTGCAGGACGTCCCCATTATGGCGGAGACGATGCCTAAACACCACCAACCGCTTCAATAACTGCTTCTTGGGATTGAGAACGGCCCAGCCAACTCAGCATTTCGGGATATGGACGACTTCTCGCGCTGCCACCTGGAATAACTGAATAGCTTTGAGGGACAGGCATGGAGGCCAGCGCAGAGGATGAGGCGCATGACAGGAATGGTGGTGTCGGGTTATAAGGGCGTGGAAGGAGTGACAGAATGAGAGAAAGATGACGGAGGAAGATTCATGGCGAAAGACGTTAGGTAGAAGGGAAGAGGACGAGAGGAACGAATTCGCCTTCGGGTGAGAGGCTGACGTGGGAAGGAAAGGGACATGTGGCAAGCAGCGAGTGGATGGTGGGAAGAAGGGAGAGCCACGCGGACCAAAAGGATGGGGTGGACGAGTGACACACGGTAGTAGGGGAAAGGCGGAAGGTAGGATGAAATGGCGGGAGGAGGGCCCACACTGGTTAAGCACAGGGCAGCTGAGAAGGGCGGGGTTGCACAAGTGCCGTTGATCTGGGCGTATCGATCATGGCCGTTGGGAAGCTGCATATGGGATTCTAGACCCCCCTCCTCTGCTTAAAGGTAGAAAGGCGGGGGGGGTTCGGAATGGTATTCATCGTCGTTGATCTGGGCGCACCGATCTGAGCCATTGGAGAGGTGTGCCCCCGATTCCGGACCCCCCCTCCCGCTTAAAGGTAGAAAGGCAAGGGGGGTCCGGAATCTAACGCGCGTCGTTGATCCGGGCGCGCGAATCTGGACCGCTCGAACTTGCTCGTTGCTTACCATGGGCGCATTATCACCCAAAACTTAGGACAAATGGGTTTTTAACCCCTTCTTTTGCTATCTAATCCCCTCTACAGGAAATATCGCTAACATTTGGCTCCATGGGGGATAGAGTCATCCCTGTGATGCTCTAAGAACTCTTTTGCAGACTTAGTGCCTTTGGTGTTGGGCTATGGAGTCATTTATTAGTCCGAGAAACA
>JASDQU010282011.1:0-14652 GCA_032191745.1 Picea mariana
GTGCTTACCAAACCTAGAAACTAGCGCCCAAGAGAGGTGCACACTTCAACTGTACAAGTAGTTATGAAATAATGAGAAGACAAGTGAGTGAGTGTGATCCATAGTGGGGATCCACTCTTATTTATACAAGAACTAACACAACAAAAGGTGTGTCTATTGGCACAATAGGGCCGACTTCTTTAACTCAATAATATAATTAATCATTACACAATATTAATTATCTTTCACATGGTGGGGCCAACTTGTACCCTTTACATCATAAATTAGGGTTACAAGTAAATCTTACTCTTAGACAATATATCAAGGATCTCACACTTCCACTAGTGCTCAACCACTAGGGACACGTCCACCTGTGCTCAGCCACAGGGACGTCCCTCTCAACAGATCAACTCAACTGAGTCCATAGGAGTATTATCTGGAGAACCATCTCAAGCCGACTCAACTAAGTCCATAGGAGTACAAGGCAGGAGACCATCTCAAGCTGACTCAACTCAGTCTAGAGGAGTATAAGGCAGGAGACCACACATCATCACAACTCAGTCCAGAGTCTAACATACACTCATCACATGGGCACATCCAACACTTGGGCTTCCTCACACAGATGTCTCAACTCAGTCTAGAGGAGAACGATTTGGAGGATGTCTCATGAAGTTGCAATCAACAACATGAGGGAATCCCTAGGTTTTTTCACTTTGCCATTATGTAAAAGTTGTGCTAATGTATTGTAAAGGTTATCATACCTAGAAGCACACTTCCCTTTTAGCCTAAGCATGAATCTATCTATGTATTTGTCACACTTTGGCCTAGGTAATTGTCTACCCAACATTTTTGGGTCTTGTGACATATATTTTGCACTTTAGATCATGTAAAACCACCTCATGAGGGGCCTCTACATATTTTTATGTACTTGGAGCTCTCTCCAATGCCTTGAGTCTTCTTGGATGATTCTTGATGCAGATGGGCTTGTCACATGATGCCACATCATCTTGCATGGAGCACTCCACATTATCTCACATATTTGGAGGCATGTGTCACACCTTTTGATGAGTTGTCCACCTTGGAGAGTACATTATTGGACTGTTGGAGCATCTTTACAGCATATGTGAGTGGTTTTGGACCTTCCTTTAGTTGAGGGAGGTTGTTAGCATGGATTTGGGAGGTTGTTACACCTTGGAGGGCTCACATATGATCATTTGATTCTATTTTGGATGAGCCATCCCCTCTTGGAGCGCCCATGTGCCTCATGTATGGCCTAGAGGACCTTCTTTCATAGTCGTTTTTCTCATTTCTTGGATCGATCTAGCTTTGAGGAGGTGGTTGAGGTGGTCACCATGCATTGAGAAAAAATGTTGCCCACCTTTGACTCTCTTCTTCACATTTTTGGGTGGGACGCCCTCTCTCTTTGGAGATTCTTGTACATGTGGTCTTGATATTATGGTAGCTGCGAGAGGTATTAACCTCCATATGTAACCTTTGAATAGAATAGAATATTCCGGAAGCAAGAGTAACCCTAAACAAATGTGTAAAACCCCTAGAAGACATGTCGGTTCAGTAGAATAAATAATATTAAAGGATTACCCTCCAGAAAGAGAAGTCAGCCTAGACAGGTGACAAGAAGGACTATAAATAGAAGGCGCTTGAGCTCATTTGTACACACAGTTCACTCACTCTCTCGGAAAGGTATAGCACAAGTTTGGAGCTGTAGCTACAAGAAAGGAAGATGGATCTTCCGAGGTGTTTCTTGGGGTCTCTCTCTAGCGCTATCTAGCCTAAGATATGTGCCCTACTTTCTAGTATCTCTTGGTGGTATTCTTGGTGACATTCTTGGTGTTATTCTGATATTATTGGTGGTAGCCTAAGAAGTGCAACTACAACTGCTGCAATTGAGTATTATTCTTGTTTTGTGGTTGTGGAGACTCTCTCTCTTGTGCGCTACCCTTGGAGAAGGTGCTCTCTCCTTGTCTTGTGTTGTTGTTGCAGTTGGATGGTGTTTTCTGGTTCCATCTCGTGCTACTGCTACAACTAGGGTTTAGTTGTTGGTTCTAGTGTGGCTTTCCATAATCATTCTATCTAGTAAAGGTTAAGGTGCTCGGGGGTGGCTGCATGCCTATGGTTGGGTGACAATAGTGATATTGTCTATGGTAAAACGAGCACATCGAATAGTTTAATAGGTTATGGGTCCACACTACCTTCAGAACAATCTAATTGTTGAAAGGTAGATCGACAGTTCTTTGTCAAGCTCGTTGTAGCACCAGTTGTAGCGACAACTAGGGTTTTTTATTTTGCAGCGGCAACAAAGCCTAACCTAAATTCCTAGGCACTTTCAGTGAAGCGTTGGACCCAATTTTTGGGTATTCTAGTGCCCCCTAGCCTAGCACACCCTTTGGTGCCCTCAACCAACAAAAATTTCAAGTTTGAATTCTTGGTCAAAGTCAAAGTGAAAATCAAAGTTTGAGTAGTCAAAGTCAAAGTCAAAGGTTGACTTTTTGTCAAAATTGATTTTTGTGGTCTAAGTTGAAATTTCAAGGTTTCTAGCTTGTTCTAATCATTGAACCTTTTTGATTCAGTTTCTAACCTCCTCTTGTCAAGATGGTGTCTAGTTTTAGATTAGGAGACAAGCTAAACAATGCTACAAATTTCAAAGGTATGTACTTGTATATGCTTTTCAAGATATATCATCCAGCAAAGCGTGAGTGTGTTTGCAGGGGATATACAAGAGACCTTGTCCAACCAGTGATCTTGAATTTAGTACATTCGGAGGAACAAGCGCACCCTTCCCAACAGTTGAGGCTCCAGGTTCCAGGTTTGATTGATCAAATTGTTAAGTTTCAATTTGCATATATCATGTTTGATAGTTGCTATAGTACAAGTAAACACTACAGTTGTGACAACAATCTTTGAAAGGTTCTATTATTGCTAGGTATACTTGGTTGCATGTAAGTACTATTTATATAGATGCTCATTGCACTTGTTTACAAAATGAACTAACATCTCCTCTAGGAGATATTTCCTGTTTTGCTATCGTGCAGGTCACCTTGGTAATTCTATGATGACTACCATCCTTGTTACCATAGATATGTTCTTATGAAAATTCTAGTGGAAATACTTTTTCTTTTGTTGTTCTTCTTCTGGGTAGGTCACAGGCGATAGCTCCGAGAAGGAGCTACAACGATGGTTGCAAACATGGAGAAGATGACTCCATCAAGTGGTGAGGCAGGTGATCTCACCAAGTACCAATTCTAAAGGAAGCGTGTAAAGCAAAAGGAGTTTTGGACATCGTTCACTCAGATGTGTGTGGACCAATGTCAACCTCCTTTCTAAGTGGAGGATAAAGATCTTAAGGTTCGATAATGGAGAGTACATTTCAGATGACTTCAAGACATTCTGTAGAGCAGTTGAGATTAGGAGGGAGCTAATTGTCCCACATAATCCTCAACAAAATGGTGTGGCAAAAAGAAAGAAACGATCCATTGAAGAATTTGTTAAGGAAATGATGAATGACCAAAATCCATCCATGTTTCTATGGGGAGAAGCAACTATGATATCCGTATATGTTCACAATAGAAGTCCTCATCGTATATTGAAGAACATGACTCCAAAAGAAGCTTTCTCCGGAAAGAAGCCAAGTGTTGAACACTTGAGGATCTTTGGATGTCTTGTCTATATTCATGTTCCCAAGGACAAAAGAAAGAAGTTGGAACCTTCAGGAAAGAAGGGCATATTCATTGGATATAGTGAGTCATCAAAAGCTTACAAAATCTATGCTCCAGGTCAACAGAAGGTTGAAATCAACAGAGATGTGACTTTTGATGAAAAGATTGGCTTCAAGAAATCTATAGAAGATTCCATGGATCCCAATGATGAAGAATAACTTGAAGGTCCCAAGGAAGAAACTACATGTTCTCCAGAACAACTCAATGCATAACCTTCCACCTTTGAAGAAGTAGTCAAGAAGAAAGAATGGAAGGAAGTTATGATGGAAGAATATCAATCCATCATGAAAAATGATGTATGTGAAATTGTGCCTAGACCTAGAGGAAAGTTTGTAGTCACTTCAAAATGGGTTTACAAGATAAAGCATGTAGCAGATGGGAGTATCGATAAAATACAAGGCAAGATTCATGGCTAAAGGGTTCTCCTAGCAGGAGGGAGAAGACTATGATGAGATGTTTTCTCCAGTTGCCAGATGCACCTCTATTAGAGCTATCATATCTCTTGCAGCCTCCATGGGTTGGAGTTTACATCAGATGGATGTATGTTGAATTATATAGCTTTGGAAGCTATTTTCCCTATTGTAACTAACCATGTAAATAAAGTTTTGATATAGTGTTAACTTTATGTCAAGCTTCAAACACATGACAAGTGTCAACCTTATGCCAAGACAACCATATGCTATGTGTCAACCTCATAGCACTTCTATGAGGGTTTCTTAGGGCGGTTGTAGTGGCCAACTTAGGGAGGCTGCTTAAGAGGGCTGCTTAGGGCGGTTGGAGTGGCCAGCTTAGGGGGGCTGCTTAGGGTGGCGGTATGACAGTTGTTATACAACTGTCATACAATCCCAAGACAACAGTTTAGGGCATCCTCTAGAAGAGACAAAGGAAGTGACCTTTGGGAGCATTAGGAGGTGGCTCTTGGGAGCTTTAGGAGGCGGCTCTTGGCAGCCGAAGGAAGGCAGTTATGACAACTGTCATACATTCATCGGGGGTTGCTTAGGGCAGCCAAAACAATCTATAAAAAGGGGCATTCACTTAATATTTGCATACCTTGTTTTTGTTGGAGTCTTCTGCTGAGGCAAGGCATTTATTTGTTGAAGTATTTTGTTGACATATGACTGATATCTACTGGAATCTTCTACTGGTATATGACTGCTAGTTGCTGGAGTCTTCTACTGGTATATGGCAACTTGTTGTTGAAGTATACTGCTGATATAAGCACTCTATTCTTGTTGAAGTCTTCTGTTGTTCCTTGTTGATATGAGGCTGCTACAAATACTGTGTTAAAGCTGCCATAAGTCTGCTACGACAAGAAGGAAAGTCAGTTATCTTTTGGTGAGTTTGTCAAGCTGTTACTGTAAGTGTTAGTTCAACTATTTGTGAAGTTTGTAAGTGCTAAAACAAAGGTATTGTTTCAACCCTCTAAGTCCTAGCTAGTTACTCTAAAGTCTTGTATTGGTATTGTACTTTGTTGAAGAATCTAAAGAGAAGTTTTGGCTGGGTTTTCTACCCCAAGAGGGTTTCCCAGGGTATACTTGTGTTCTCTTTGTGATTGTCTCACTTTCAGTGATCCTCATATATGCAGATGTATTGGTATGTTGGTTGTATGCTATAATTTTTTTAAATTTACCTACATGCATCAATTTTTCAACAATGTAAACATCGTTTTTCTCAATGGAGTAATTGAGGAAGAAGTATACATAGAGAAACCTCAAGGTTTTGAGGTACACCCGAGAGAAACCCATGTATGTAAATTAAAGAAGGCCTTGTATGGACTCAAGCAAGATCCAAGAGCTTGGTATGCACGAATTGACAGTTACTTGATGAGACTTGGATTTTCCAAGAGCTATGTTGATCCAAACCTTTATTACAAGGTTTTGAATGATGCACATGTGATCCAACTACTATATGTTGATGATTTGTTTTTGACAGGTGCAAAGCCTCTCATTGTTCAATGTAAGAGGGAGTTGGCCTCTGAATTCGATATGAAGGATCTTGGTCTCATGCATTATTATTTGGGACTAGAAGTATGGCAGAAGCGTGGTGAAATCTTCTTGGAGCAAAGGAAGTATCTTGTAAAGATCCTTTAGAAGTTTGGGATGATGGATTGAAAATCCATGGCAACTCCCATGGTGACAGATCTGAAGAAGCTGAGAGACTCTGATTCTGATCCAGTAGACTCGTCCATGTACTGGCAGTTGATTGGCTCATTGATGTATTTGGTTAATACCTGGCCGAACATTTGCTTTGCTATGAACACGTTGAGCCAGTTGCAGGTGGAACCTAGACATGAGCATTGGATAGTTGCAAAGCACATTTTTGAGATATCTTCGTGGGATGCTAAATTATGGTTTGAGATATGCCTCAAACAATGACATACATCTGCATGGATTTACTGATTCATATTGGGTAGGGAGTGTAGATGACATAAAGAGTACTTCTGGTATATGTTTCAGTTTGAGCTCTGCTATGATATCATGGGCTAGCAGGAAACAAAATTCTGTTGCACTCAACACTGCAGAAGCAGAGTATATTGCAACTTGTGATGTTTGTATAGAAGCGGTATGACTCTGTAAGCTGATTTCTGGACTATTTGATCAGGTGCTGGATACGACTGTCATATATTGTGATAATCAGAGTTGTGTGAAGCTTTCAGAGAACCCCGTGTTCCGTGATAGGTCGAAGCACATTGCGATCGAGTACTATTTTATCCGTGATAAAGTCTAGAGGGGAGAAGTGATTCTCCAATACATCTCCACCGATGAGTAGACAAATGATATTTTGACAAAGCCTCTGTCCAAGATAAAGTTTGCATACTTAAGGGACAAGCTGGGACTTGTGGAGATATCCTCCTTTGGTTGAAAAGGAGGAGATGACTTCCTCGGTTGGGAGGGAGTGCTGATATATGGCATCATGGATAGTCAATGTGCTGGTGGATAGACGTTCTCCAGGTGGAGAATGGTCCAGGGAGAATAGATTGTTGATGGATTGATATTCTCCCTATGGAGAATGGTCCAGGTTGACAGATTGTTGATAACCATGGACAACTATTCTCCTGGGGCATTGCCCAGACAGGTAGAATGTTCCAGTACAACTATTCTCCTGGGGCTTTTCCCAGTTCATCTCCCTAAGTTCACAAGAGTGACTAGAGTGGGGAGATTGGTACCAGACAAACATTTTCCCTGAGTTCATAGTAGTGGCCAGAGGGGGGAAAATGGTCTAGGACAATCATTCTTCCTGAGTTCACAGTAGTGACCATAGTGGGAAGAATGGTCCTTGTAGCCCATGGTGTGGCTTTCAACATCTGGGAGGACTGACATTCTTCTAGGACGTATGTCCAGATTAGAAGAATGGTCCTTGTAGCCCATGGTGTGGCTTTCAACATCTGTTGGGACAATCATTCTTCCTGTGTCACAGGCAGTGACTAAGATAGGAAGAATGGTCCCTATATCACTCTGTTGAGTGAGTGACTTCTGCGAGACACTCTGTTGAGTGCACTAAGTCTAGCACATGACTTATTGAGCATCATGTCCGATTACTTAGATGGAGTATGGCCTCGAGAAATGATGCAGACGATGATATGATTTGATGCCAGGAGACTGTGTCTCTGGACAATAGCTATGTGCTATTGTGGTGGATGTGTTCCACTGGTAGTGACTGTGTATCACTATCTAGTAGCTGTGCGCTACTAGGAGTGGTTGTATACCACTGGATAACAGTTGTGTACTACTATGAATCGACATTGTTGTGATCTATTGGATGGCATTGTAGTAACTATGTGCTACTACTTGATTTCCATGGAGACTACCAATAGTGTTGAAGGTGTTTCCTAGGCTGGTGTGCCAACTAGTAGTGTTGGAGGTGATTGCCAGCTAGATGGATAGTGATGATGATGCTCGTGACTTGATCTGCATGATCATGAGGTAGCCTGTGTGTCTATGATGATGCTACTTGTAGAATGGTCTGCAAGACTATGCAAGCCTTGCCCATACCATGTGAAATGGATGGATGTGTTTGAGACCATTATGGTTAATACCCCCCTAGCTAGGAGGGAGTGTTGATATTATGGTAGTTGTGGGAGGTATTAACCTCCATATGTAACCTTTGACTAGAATAGACTATTCTAGAAGCAAGAGAAACCCTAAATAGATGTGTAAAAACCCTAGAAGACAAGTCAACTCAGTAGAATAAATAATATTAAAGGATTACCCTCCAGAAAGAGAAGTCGGCGTAGATAGGTGACAAGAAGGACTATAAATAGAAGGCACTTGAGCTCATTTGTACACACACTTCACTCACTCTCTCAGAAAGGTATAGCGCAAGTTTGGAGCTGCAACTGCAAGAAAGGAAGATGGATCTTCTGGGGTGTTTCTTGGTCTCTCTCTCTAGCGCTATCTAGCCTAAGATTTGCGCCCTACTTTCTAGTATCTCTTGGTGGTATTCTTGGTGACATTCTTGGTGGTATTCTGATATTCTTGGTGGTAACCTAAGAAGTGCAACTGCAACTACTGCAGTTGAGTATTATTCTTGTTCTGTGATTGTGGAGACTCTCTCTCTTGTGCTCTACCCTTGGAGAAGGTGCTCTCTCCTTGTCTTGTGTTGTTACTGCAGTTGGATGGTATTTTCTGGTTCCATCTTGTGCTACTGTTGCATCTAGGGTTTATCTATTGGTTCTAGTGTGGCTTTCTGAAATCATTCTATTCAGTAAAGGTTAAGGTGCTTGGGGGTGGCTGCATGCCTATGGTTGGGTGACAATAGTGATATTGTCTCTGGTAAAACGAGCACATCGAATATTTTAACATGTGGGACAACTACTTTGTTATTTTATTTTTGACCTTGTCCTCATAGTTAGTTGGAGGATAAGTATTTTTTATGATCCCCTAGGCTATATCTAAGAAGAAAAATACTATTGTAATAAGAGAGTTGTTGAGCCTCCTCTTTATATAAGAGGCTCCCCCTCATAGATTTCTTTGTTGTTGATTGGCATATTTGAGAATACATTGTTGAATATCCTTTTTTAAGGCGATTTGTTGTTGGTTCAAGTTCTTCTCCCTTGGTTCTCATTTTTGTGCTTCAATATTGGATGTGGATGTCATGTCTCCTACATAGGTTAAGCAAATCGATCGATTTGAAGGGTAAAATCCACCTCTTGGAAGGAACATTGCATGTGAGGTAACTCCTCCCCTTTTTTCCTTTGTTAGTTTAATAGTTGTTTTAGTAGTTGTTTATTGGTTCCTTGCTTTATATATCCTCTAGGAATTCTAGCAAGGTAATTTGTTTCAATTACAAGATGCAAGTTGATATTGCTAATTGAAGGTGATCCTTCTAGGACCCCTTCCTTTGTAGGGTCTTGGTTTCTATTTTCATCTAGATTAGAGAGGAGGCAATTGAGCCTTTCAAAGCCTTGCCTCCTTTGTCTAATCCATTAAGAAATAGGCCATTTAGAAGAAGTTCTTCTTCTTGACTCCATTAACCACCAATATATTAAAAAATCCAAAATCTTTTCTTTACTTTTTTGTTTATTTGAAATCTATGGAAAATTCATTGAATATCTATAGATTAGATTTCATTCTAAGTCTAGTTGCTTTAAATTTCAAGTATATTCATTTCCTAGACTTATTTCAATTAGGGTTTTACTTTAAAAGTCCTTATCTTGAAAACCTAATTGATAATTTTGCCCTACATCTAGTAATTTCAAGCTTTATCTTTTATCTTTTGGTTATTTCCATTATTTATTTAAATCTGGAAATTGTCTTAGAATTACATAAAATTCCAGAGGTACATTAGTTTCAAGTCTTATTCTATTTCATTGAATAAGATCTTAGTATAGACTTGATAAATCTCCACAAGCTAGAAGTGATCTTTCAAGGTTTATTTCAAGTTCTAGTTATGAATTTACCTCAAGTTATTATTGCAATTACTTATCTTTCACTTGAGGAATATTATTGATTAATTCAAGTAAATCCAAAGTAATGCTTAAAGAGCATAAGTTTGATTTACCCTTTTTTAATTTAAGTCTAAGTTGACATAGATAATCTTTCATATTAGACTTATTTCAATCATATTTGGAAGTTTCTTTCATTGAGTATCTTTCAATTCCTAATAGAAATCTAACCCTAAGTGTTTATTGCAAGTTCTTCTCGTATCTTTGGGTTAATTTCATTCTAATCACAAATCTGAAATTTACATTTTAAGCTCATAAATCAGATTTGGAAATTGGACAAGCCAAGTCAGTCGTTGGACTTGTCTTCATTTAAACACAAACTTGGAATTATTTTTGATGTTTCACATATTAACATTAAGTTGTGTTTTACTTCAAGTTTTGGCATCTCTCATGGTTTAATCTCTCACTTGAAGTTGTCCTTAAAATATAGTTCCGTTTTTTACAAGTTGCATATTTTGTTTACCAAATTATTTCTTAAACTAAGTTGGTACATTCAAGCATCTATCATTCACTTGGGTTGATAATTTACAAATCTGAAATTTTCTCTTGCACATCATTTAATTGAATTTGTAACTCATCTCTTAAAGCTAAACGTTACATTATTCAAGAGATTGAGCAAGTGGTTTTCACCACTAGGGCTCAAATCTGAGAATTTGCCTTCGCTAATTATCATAAACGAGATTTTGAGTTTAACCCACATATTTGTTCATTGTTTTATGCATCTAAGTGGATTGATATAATATGTGCTTACTTTATTAAGGAATAATCATTTTAAATCATTATATCACGAAGTAATTGGATCCTTTCATGTGTATCTTTGTGGGATTAATTTATTTCTATTATTTAAGAAAATTTTTACATCTCTTATTCTAATCATAGTTAAGATTTACTTAGGCTCCTTGTGATTAATTGTGTATCAAAGGGATACCCCCCTTGGCCTCTTGAGAGCCGATCAAAGTGAAGGGGAAGTTGYATTGGGGTGACAACGATACAACTCCCAACTGTGACCCCAAGGTTKCATCCGTGGATTGGGATTTTCCACTTAAATGCTAGTTTAGATGGTAACAGAGTGAAACCCTATTGAAGGAAAGTAACCATGAATAAGTGTGCTATTGAGAAAGAAACCCATGCACAAGAGAGACAGGAAAATGCTTAAGCACAAGTGAATGCCAAAGATATAGGTGACCTTAGGCATAAAACACTTTATAAAAGAATGATGCTTGTAGGCTAAAGAATGATCGAGAAGATCACTAGATGATGATTTACAAATGACTCGAGTATGTATTTATACACAATTGAAGAGATAGGGCACCCTCCCCAAGAGGGGTTATGGGCCCACATATTAGTTGAATAGGTTGCCTTAACCATAACTTAGTACCATATTTAAGATCTCATCCGCAACCTGGCACCGTATTTCAAATCTCACACACTAGTACGGTTCAACAAGTTGGTGAAGATGGCCTTTGACAAAGGCATAGAAGAAAGATTTGAAATATCAGTGTTGTTACCCCCCCAGCCTAGGGGTAACTAAGGAGATGATGTCTCGAGGCCCGCAGGTAGTAGACATGGAGTGGCAAGAGCCAGGTTGACCAAGCGGGCCCACATTGAGCAAACAGAGCCCCTCTTCTCTAGCACACATCACCACTCATTGTCAACAGCATAGTAGCATCTACTACATCACTTGATCCACAAGAGATAACAGGCCTTGCTTGATGAGGTAACAAGTCCAGTCTCATGGTAAGTGTCACTTTAATATTTTAAGCATTTGAGCATGTTGCAAAGAGTCTTGTCTTGATTATGGAATGTTTGCTTGGAAATTATATCTTTTTCCTTATTTCACCTAGGTGATTGACATGGTATCCTAGTAAGTTGGACACCCTCGGGAAAAGGGTTTATACTGGGGGATCTCCTTGAAGGGTCATCGTACCATTCCCACTCATACTCACCACTTTCCACACTTCTTCCCCTCTGTTTCCTCATCTTTTGGATTTTCGGGTTCATTGATCTAGAGGAGGGTTTGTACCTCATTTCATGGGAAGAAGGGGATAAAGGCCCAGAGGTGTTGCAACTAGAACTTTAAAAATCAAAAACAATTATCTATCCTTTTGGATGCTCACCAAAAGGTCTTGAGAGCCATGAAACGCTTCTCTATAAAAAATAAAGGACCTTTTAAAAAGAAAATAAATAAAAAAGTATCCCGCTGGATGGGGGAATGCATTGCGGTGTTCTTTAATTTCTAGTGCACATGGCACTCAATGTGTTTTAACTTCAAGTGGCATTGTGGTGCTCTTTTTCTACCCATTGCACTTAACACTCAATGTGCGGATCATAAAAAACAAAAAAAGAAAGGCAAATAAAGGGCTTGGAAAAAAGGTGCAGTGTACCCATAAATGAGACAATATGAGCCCTTGATATGTCAAGAACCCCATGCCTAAAAGTATTTTCCCCAACCCACCTCATACTCACCACATGGTCTAGAGAGGGTCTTCTTGGGAAACATTCCTTGACTTGGGGATTGGCCTACCCAATAGGGCACCATGATACCCCTCCATATCTAAATTTGGCAAAGTTTATAAAGTCTTTGAGCATTTGTTTAGTTTGAAAAGGGGGACTTAATGCTCTTGTTCGGGTGGTTATTTTATTAAATGTTGTTTACTTGGCATGATTCATATGACTTGGGGACCCTTGGAGGGTGTATTTGCTTGTCTTTGCAGGACCTTGCCCGGTGAAAGTCATTCATGAAGGGACTAAGCCACTTGGACCTTCATAGCGGCATGAAAGCCCATTGGATGGATGTTGCACCCACAATGCTGGAGGCCTAGGATGATGAGTGTTGCATGTTGGAATATGTCTCTAGCGCATGAACGAGGCATGGAAGCGTGAAGAAGAGATGACATCACCCTCATATGCCCAAACATCCCTCGTTTGAAGCATGACGTCACACATTTAGGTGGCCATTGGGTGTATTTTGTGCACTTGGTGGTGTTGTGGGCTTGAACCCCCACTCTTTTGCTTGATTTGGGGATGATGTGGCACCTTAGGAGCATGGTGCCCTAGCCTTTGGAGGCTTACCTTCACACGTGCCACCTTGGGGAAGAGTCTTATGGGCTTGCATGCCATTAAGGATTTAATTATAAATGTGGACAAACGTGACTTGGGTTTTCCTCTATAAATAGAGGCAAGTCATTTTCATTTGAACATAACTCACTTGTGAGGGTTCTCCCTCTTTAAGGAAAATTTCGGCCTCTTTATTTTCTCTTGTGCATTGTGGAAAAATGCTTGTCTTTGGCATTTTGGAGCAAATCGATTTCTCTTGAGGTTTTATCTTTGATGAATGTGGATGATCTTTGGTAAAGAATAGGGTTTGGCATCTATCTTCTTGGATTTTGTGAGTATATTTCTGCAATTGTTTATCATTGTTCAAGGATTTTAGATTGTAAACCCTAAGAGAAGTACAAAGGTGTACGCCCTCCACTAGAGATCTTTCATTGTTTGTCTTGGAATTGTTCAAGTTTTTCTATAGGAAGTAGAAGGGCCTGTTATTGCACAATCTGTACTTGCCCAAACCCCAAGGCAAGTAAAGGAGATTGGTGTAACAAACAAGATATCCTATCATTGTCACCTTAATAGGAAATCCCCACTTTTTAGGGATAGGCAAGGTCTACCCCAAGGGAGGCGTCCTCAGTGACATAAAGGGCTGGTGAACTAAGGCAAGGATAAAGGTACCCCCCTCTCACTGGTCACTTAAGTCAAAGGATATCACAATGTTTATGTCCGGACTCTCAAGGGGATGAAGCAGATGTAAAAGAGGAAGTGTACCTGCCCGGAACAAGACAACAAGGAAACATATGGCGGTTTCAAGTACAAAATGATATTAGTGCTTCATAAGACAGTAAACTAGTGAAAAATCTGATAGCTGATATAAAAGTGCAGCGATTAACAAGTCTACAACAGCAATAAGAAGTATGTGACAGTGGCAAAATACTCTTCAGAAAATGCCTTTAAAGACAATGAAAATATAGCATTTAGTATATGGCATGATAGTAACTTGTCATAAACAACTTCTGAAGTGATTAGCTAGCAGATAACTATCAAGTATGCATAAAATTTGCTCCTTTAAGATGGCTGTAACAAAGAATTATAACAGTAGCAATAAAGTTAGTTTCCTAGGCTAGGTTAGTGTTAGTTTTAGTTAGTGATAGCTTGAAGGTTTGAGGTTTGGATGTGTTAGAATATAATGGATGTGTTCGTTTTACCATCGACAATATCACTATTGTCACCCAACCATAGGCGTAAGCCACCCTTCGAGCACCTTAACCTTGACAGAGAATCACTCCGGAAACAAACCCTAGGCCAGATAGACAAACAAAGGGTTGCACACCTTTCCCCAAGGATAGCGCACCAAACAAGAGCTGATTAGATAGTCCAAACCATAACCAAGAGATAGTCCAAGCCAAAACGTGATCTGCTAGCTGCAGCAACTGCAACGACAACTCTCTTCCAAACCTGCACACAAAATCGGGCACTGGAGTGCGCACAAGTGCTGCTCTGCAATTCTGAGAATGCTTGCCAGAATGAAGACTGGCCTCCTGTATTTATAGTAATTCTGGCTAACTGCCTGGGCCGACTTATCATTCTGGGTATCTTTCTGTTCAGTATATATTATTTCTTCTGGCCGACTTCTTCTCTTGGAGGCTAATAACCTGATACAAATTATCCTCTTGAGCTGACATGTCTTCTAGGGTTATTAGCCAACTCATTAGGGTTTGTTCTTGCTTCCCGGAGTATTCTATTCTCATCAGATTTACACGTGGAGGTAAATACCTCCCGCAGCTACGATAATATCAAGACTCCCTCCTAGCTAGGGAGGTATTGAAGACAATGGTCTTGAGCACAAACATACCATTGAATCAGTAGCATCATCATAGTCATACAGACTATCTTAAGATATGAGCACCATCATTATTATTAATGTCATCAACTGCATCATCTATC
>JASDQU010282016.1:0-14627 GCA_032191745.1 Picea mariana
TTCCCTCAGGTTGTAGCCTAAAAAACTAGGGGGTTGGAGCCTCCTTCCAGTTGCAGTTGGAAAACAAAGGAAGTTGGTGCTTCGAATGAATGTAATTCTTCAAGACATATAAGAAAAAACATTTCATGGTTTTCCCCCGATTTGGGTTTCCACGTAGAACACTGGTGTACAGTGTATGTGTGTGATTGTTTATATCTTACTACTCATTATTGGATAATAATTCTACATTGATATAACATTTGAAGAAAATGGATTATAATTACGCTATTACTGATTCACACTATTAATTACGCTATTACTAATTCTTATTTTTTTTATATTAATTTTCACTATGTAATATTGATTTCTATTGAGTACGTATAAAAACAATTCATTCATGAGTTTTTATTATGTTAATAAAATTTTATGTGCCCAATGCCCTTGTTAATTTTATTTGCAATAGGGCATTTAAACCTAGTTTTTAGCATGTTGTGTTCATTACACATTTCATGTAAATTTCATTTCTTTTATACCCATTGTAACATGTTTCCATGTAATATGGTTTGTACTTGACACAAGGACATGCAAAAATTGAACATAGTACTACTGTATGTGGAATGTATGACTACAAGTGAGGAGACTACAAGTGAGGAGCACTGCTGGGTATGACCTCATGGAACACTAATTTTAACATGAACTCATCATCAAGACATGATGAGCTATCAATATTTTCTTGTAGTGAGGACACGATACTCTTCCAAATTCTCGAACAATCCACCAAACATGGATGATCTTCATCTCATGATCAACATGAAATGATGATCCCATCTTCATATCATGAATGTTGAATATGTTTCCTGCATGCTTGCAATCTATGAGAGTATAATGACGTGAGATGATAATGAAGGTGTAGAGAAATTGAGTACATCAAACTAGTATAGAGGGGTTCATAGACACCCGTCGGGGGAATTACAGTGGAAATAAAATATTTAAGAAAGTAAGGGGATCATGTATGACTTAGGGATTTTGAAGATGGTTGAGTATGAGAGGAAAATAGGGAAATGAAGGGTAAAGAGAGTCATTATTGATCTAGGGTGGAGGATGGATGAGTATGGAAGGAAAATAGGTAAATGAAGGATAAATTAAGTGTGGATTGATCTAGGCTGGAGTCAGGGAGTGATGCCAAAAAATGAAAGTAAAGGGATAGAGGAGAGTATTATCTCTATAAGTACAACACAAATAAACTTTAAAAAAACATAAAAATAAATCTAATGATGAAGAAGTTACCAAAAAGTATTTCTAGTGACATTGTCCTCCTACCTATGCTACTCGAGTTGCCAAATTAAGAGGAAGAAACCCCTATTACCCCTATTAACTTTTGGGTTAGCTCAAGAGAAGTCTATTATTAACTTTTGGGTTAGCTCAAGAGAAGTCTATCGATAGAGGAAGAGATCCAAATAACCTCTAAGTTAGCTCATGCCAAGTCTAAGTCTAATAGTTAATGCTTTAGTATGTTCAATTAAACATGGTTTCTCTAACATCAAATGATTTAATGACACACTTAATATTCACAATCAAGTGGCATTTTAAGATAATTTTTATAATTTTTATATTTCATTTAACTTGAATAATAATATAAAAATTAATATTTTATTTTTACACTAAAATATAATATTCATGTAAAATAGTATATTTGTTTTTGATATAAGATTTAAAATTAATTAAGAGTTTGTTTTACCTAAATGTAAGGGAACCTCCTTTTAAAATTAATTAAGAGCTTGTTTTACTTAAATGTAAGGGAACCTCTTAATGTGAGAATGAAATTCTATCATTTTGAAATAATAATTCTTAGACAATAATGATCAATAATCTTACATTTGGAAATTTATAATAAATTTTACCACTTTCACTTTCAGTATAACAACCTAATTATAATAAATTTTATCGCTTTCACTTTCAAATAATAAATTATCAATTTTCAATTTGTATCAATGGGTGAGTGCAAGAAGTTGGTGGCCGAAAAAGTAGCAAGGGCATTAATACGAACATGCACTCACAAGAACAAGTGTGCACATGCGTTCCTATACCTATAGGTTCAGATATGGCTGAACCTCCATGTAGATTTCCATGTAGTTTTAGTGGAAAAAGCATGTATGTAGTCTTAAGAGCATGTGCATGCTCTTAAGAACACTCACACAATCTTATTGATAAAAAATATATTAAGGGCCCGAGTGCGATTTGTGCCCATTGTGCACAAACGGCGCTCACACTTCTCTCATTGGGAAAGTATAATGGAGCTAGAGAAAAGGAAGAAAGGGAGGAGGGGGCCATCGTGTCCAGGTATGTTACATTTTTCTTAATTTTAATCCAATTTGGTCATTTGAATTTAGTATTTATCTCCCAATAATCTAAATTTAAAAGAAAAAAAAATTAAGTTTGAATTTTAAATAAAAAAGGAACCTAATTTACATGCCATGGATTTTAAATTGTAGCATATATAATACAATGGAACCCCAATACAATTTAAACCACTCACAAGAAAACCAAGAATATAAAAACCCCAACCCACCACCACCACACAATGTAAACACTGAAATTGATGGGGGTTTGGTTATATTACGAACCCTTGAGGAACAATTAAGGGAGACTAGAGAGCCTAGCAGAGTCTCCTTGGCCACTTCTTTGGACATCATTGTGTAGTCCATTGCAAGTTCCCAAGGGAAATTGACCTCTATATGATTGTAGGGTACAAATGTATTATTACTATAGCACTAGTTTGGACAGAAACCAAATCAAAGAATTGGGCATTTCAAAACAACAATATTGTCTATTTTTAAGGATCATAGAAATGGTCAAGAACTACCATTGACTGGTGCATCCATCCCAAAATTAGTCAAAATTGGATGGATAGGTGGTACATGTTTTTTCATAAACCTCCATACAATAACCAGGAGATTCCCTTATATTTTATGAGAAAATTATGGGTTGAGTTTATTACGGGTAAGAATGTCAACTACTTTTACACCGATGACTTCCATGGGGTGGTTTGAGGGTCCGCACAAGACTGAGAACATTCTAGGAGCGACCCCGAGTTAGTTCCCTGCCCCCCAAGGAAAGGCCTAACCCCCCTACCCAACATTCTCCCATTGTAGAGAAATTGCAACAAGTACAACTAGCCATCTCCTCATTGACTCGTAGCCTAGTGCAACACAATAGATTTGTTTCACTATCTTGATATGAGGTGTCTACCAGTGACATTGATATAGGAGTTGGAGCGTCAACATGCACAAGAGAGTATAGTAAGGAGATGGCATATGGACATAGAAATCGTCCATGTGAACCTCACAAATGCTCGAGCTACGGGCAAACATGCCATGGGAATATAGAGCCTAGTGGATAACATAGCTTCATGGAGGAGGTTATTATCTTAAACCTCTCTATGTTCTTCATCATTATAAATTTATTTTGTATTTTGTGTATTTATATAGATATTTGACTGTATTTTTTTTTTTTTTTGTAGTTGTTTCATCCCAGCAACAAACTCTCTATGCTTATGGATGCATCAGTGCCTAGCCCCGCCACTAATGCAATAGTAGTGGAAACATGTTCATTGGGTGCACCGTACACATAGGTATGTATCAAATTTGATAGATTCAACATAATAATTTCTTTATTTTATGTCATCCTCAAATTTTTTATATGTTCTCTTGTTTCTATAGGATTTTTCACCAGGTGATGTGGATTTTCCATCTAGGATGGACAAGTTACAAGTTTCATAGATATCATGTGTAAAGTTAAATATCATATAATTCTCAAATTGTTTGTGTTTATATTTTTGAATTTTAGTATTTGGTACTAATAGTTCAATTTTATTCATATGTATGCAGGTCACTGATATATTTTCTAGGTATAGTGGTATTGCACCCCTTGGGCACATGGGCGTTGCTTCTGGGTTTCCTTTCTCCAGACGTAGGGTGTTGGAATCACTTTTACAACCAATGATGGTCCATCACAACCCACCTGTCTACCACCACTTTCGACACCATCGACAGAGACTACCACGATAGAGGTTGTCTCAGAAAAGGTTGTATAACCTAGTTATCCATCTGCTAGTCAATCTCCATCGATGCCTGAGATATTCATAGTGAGATAATGCATTGTTGGCACAGGGGCAAACCCAGGGTTCAACGCTACAACAACACACCAACAAAACCCTAACTATCAACCCTTTTAGAAACACCTGTGAAGCAGATGAAGTCTCACCCGAGGTAGAGGCAGAGGTGATTGTATGACTCAGGTGTCTGCAACCTTAGCTGGGATCTAGAGCTGTGATTACACACTTAACAAAGAACTTAAAATCAATAGTTCACCTAGAATTAACCCTTATCTCACTCTGCAAATAACACAGAGCATTGTAGTAAATACTTATATCTAAGATGATTCAACACTTAGCAGCATACAACAAACCGGATCTGGTAGACCAAGCACTTAGAAACTTCATACACATCAAATCTACCATCAATACACATCTAATAAGCACTTAGCACTTACAATACTTGCACTCATCTCTGCAAGTATATCACACATATCGACTCTTAGCACTAAACCACTTCTCAAGTGTCCTCCAAAATGTTTTTTCTTACATAGCCTAGACTTCTACTTATACATTACAAAAAGGGGCCTAAACATGGTTAAACCCATGGGGTGACATCTCGGTTCTGTTACGTTATCCCCCAAAACCCAAAAAGGGGGTCTAGCTTCCATGATCTCCGCTTTGCCTTGCGATCCATCTTTGGCAAGCTGTCAAAGTCCCAAAAATGGTCAAATATGACCAAGTGTTCCTCAAAACTTGGTCAAGGGCCAACAGGCCCCCAAAACTCACCTGTGACTCGTCCCAAGTCACTCAGGTTTGGGTAACTTTGCCTCAAAGGTCTCGATCTTGGCTTGAGCTGCTTTGACTTGTCTCTGTGCTACTACTTCTTTCTCAACAAATTCCTGAATAACCACTTCACTGATAGGTCCTTCTAGTTGTTGCTCGACTGTAACAACTACTTGTTCTAGTACTGTTCCTTGGCCTTCAATTTCTTCAAATAATATATAGGACACCTCCTGGCTCGGTTGGAGTTTCTGGGTGACTTCCATCTTTCTGTTCTGCGTGGTAAGAATGAGTTGTTGGGTGGTACGTTGTTCCTGGGATCTCTTCATCCTCTTGATGGGTGATAGGAGCTTAAGCTGCACCTGTACTATATCTGCATGCTTCTTTGCTTCCTGGAGTTAGGACTCTAATTTATTCAAATCTGGGTCTTCGAATAGTTGTTCATATATCTGTGAAATTTTTCTACTTAACTGTTTGCATTCTGCAGCAAGTGTTTTAATCCTCTCGACTACACTCTGAGCATTCAATTCTCGCTGGTCGCGTACTTCTTGTGGGGTACTTGGTATAGTTTGAAGCTCTAATTCTATGACCCTTTGTTGAAGCTATTGAATAACTTCAGTAAGCTTCATCACTTGTTGTTCAAAGAGTTCTTCTCTCTTTTGTTCTAAGCCAGTGATGGAGCGGAATTCTTAGTTAACTTCTTCTTCCATCTCGATCTGCTTCGTGAGTAGTTTCTCTTTCTCCTTTTGGATCTTCACTCTATCTTATTAAAAATTTTCTTGGAGAGCATCCTTCTCTTATTGTGTGGCTCGACGTTGTTCTATGATTTCCTCTTGTAATTTCTTTAAGGCCTGAGTAACCTGCTCTTTTTCTTCCTATGCGTGTCGAAGGCGTATTTTGACTGTATCAACAATATTGCAGAGTTGAACTGATTCTTCTCCCAGTTCTGTTGTTCCTTCTGGCAGAGGCGTAGTAGATATTACGCGGATAGACTGGAGTGCCTGCTGCACTTCTTGGAGCCCAATTTCAATCCTGTTATATATCTTCTCCTGCTTCACTTCTTTCTTTTATTTTATCTCTTCTATGACTTCATTCATAGTTGCGAGGAGGAAACTGAAGTCATCCAATGTGAGTGGTGTGCATCTTAGTTATGGTTTCTTTCAATTTCTTCCAGGAGGGAGACTTTGGAGGTGGCCCTTTTCTCTTCTTTATAACTTTGACTTCGTCTTCTAGTCTCAGTTCGACTTCCTCGAGGTCTTCGCCATTACCTCCTTGATCTGGTGTGATGGAAGCCATCCTTACATATCTACTATCTACATCCTGAACCTCTTTAGGCTTCTTTGTCTTCTTTGTCTTACTGGGCCCAGGTGTGTCCTGTGCAGATTCTGGGTTGTTGATGTCTGAAATGTTCGCTAGATTTGTTGCAACAAGGAGGTCTGTCGACCATTCCTTGGTGATCTCTTCTAGGTTCTCTTCTGTCAACTTATAATAGGACTGAAGTTGTTACTGGTGCTCATCGACACATGGAGTTAGGTATATAAAGTGGTGGTCCACGCTGAAATTTATCAAAGGTCAGAACCTTTGTAAAGTGTTCAGGGTTATGCAAGGTTCACCCCTTATGGCTGCTTTCAATTGGTTATAATACGTGTGGAAAAAAACATTCGATTGCCATTGCTTGTTCATGTTGGACAAGTATCATAATGTACTAAACTTCGCGGTTAGTGGCTCAAAGGGGTCGAGGTTCGAGAAGGTTGCGCCTTTCGGTAGCTCCCATGCAACAAAAGTGATCAGTATTAGAAGCCAACTAAAATGGAATTCATGCCCCTAATCCTGGGCTTCTCTACAGTCAATCTCTAGATGGTTTACCAGGTAATTCACCCAGTTCATCTGTAGTCCCTGTGTGCATTTTCCTGTGAGGTCAGCTATGAATCCTGATACTTGTGTAGGTCAATTCTTATGTACCAGCTTCCCTGTGATCAATTGACATGCGAGGTGCACTGTGCCACTTTCGATAGAGGGTACCTTGTAGCCTCGCACGCCCTTCTCGACATTTCCATAAGCTTCTTTAATCTTTTGTGATAGAGCGCAGTCCGTGATCTTCCTAGGGTAGTAATCCTGGGGATCAGGGCCCTACATGCTAATCTCGATGATCCTATTGATTAGTGCCAGATCAATAGTTATGCGACAGTTTAACCACAGGTATCCTCCGTAGTAACTTGCTAGCAACAATTTTACACAAGAATTCACTTCCTGGTGTCTGCCAAAGTGTGGTATTTTCATAACGTTGAGCGACGTAGACTGCAAGAGGTTCATCTTCCATTGTTGAGGGATGATCTTCGAATTATTTCTCTTATTTCTTGTCAATTACTTATATGGGGTGAACATGTTGTAAACCTTACGGTCCCCCAGGTTGAAGTCACAAAACTTCAACGCTGTAACCTTGTCTTGATCTACATGGTAGGTGCGTACTCCTTTCAGTAGATATGCAGTGACTAGGGTGTATTCAAAGTCTCTAGGGACACTGTCCCTGTTAATCACACCGCTCAGAGGGGGTATGTAAGATGGTAGGATGGATGGCACTAACTACACATTGGCTATGCCATCTTTATTCTTAGTTATCCTTTTCGCGCCCGCTTGAGATGTTCCTGCTCGAGTAGTCATTGGGGAGGCTTGCACTGCTCTCGTCCATGATTCTTGGACTCTAGTGGGTATTCCTCTTTTCGACATGAATCTCTCAGTCATTAAATCGAGAAGGGCCTTTGTGATAGATTCCTCAACTGCGGTGAGCTTGTCGGACATACGCACTCAGAAAAGATAATTAGGGCACGATGATCTCAGATACTGCACTAGGATGAACAATATTCTTGGAATGATCATTGTATACAATCACTAGTTCCGCAGGCTTCAAATTTTCAGTTGGAAAAAGTGTTCTTCGGGCACGGCGCTATGAGCTAAATAGGAAATTCGTCAGCGGTATGCTTGCAATGGGTATGAAGCTTCCATTATCGTAGATCTGTCTGTTATGGTGAGGTCCAATGGTCTGGCGGTGATACTTTAATGCTTTTCTATCTATTTCAGGTGGAAGTTGAACAGGTATATCGGTCCAACGACTAGATTGCTTCTCCATGACGAAGTGCCATATGTCGCTATTCTGATATCTTGGCGAAGTTCAATTTCTGTGATTTTTCCTTCTGCAGTGTTCCACTCGAGATCTCTTGTAACTTTTCAATCTTTGCCTTTTTCTTACTTAGTTTTCTAGCCTTCTTCCTGGTAGTCTTCAACTCGGTCGGTCTTTTGTCGTTCTAATTCCGATCTTCTCTCAACATAGTCACTTCGCACTGATGAGATTCTTTCTTCAAATCCGAGGGTAATACTCCTTCAACATATGGATTAGGTATTTCAATCTTATGTGGTTCCTCTAATGCTCTTATAGCTTCAACTTCCAATTCCTTGGTGTCCAATAGCTTAGACCTGTCCTGTTGTTCTTCCAACAAGTAGGCGATCCTTCTAGTCATAAATTCCATGACTTCTTGCTTCTTCTGTTCTAGGGCTTCCTTTTCTTCTTTTCTTTCGATCTAGTCTTTTTCAATCTAGATCTTGCCTAACAAAGCTGGAAATGGGGCACAGTCCTCAATAAATTTAATAACTTCAAATTCTTCCTCTGTCGAAGCTTCATGGGTACTCGTAGCTATCTGGGTAATCCTGCCACATAGGGTTACCATTTTTCCTTTAAACAACCCTATTTTTCCTAGTGAAGGAACCATAGCAGGCCTTCCTAGGGTTTACCAAGTGCTTTCTGTCATAATTTTCATTTGTGTTTCCTCATCTAGAGCATAGTCAATGTCGAAGTCTCCTATTCTTACTTGAATTTTCTCCTTTTCTTTGAAGATTTCTAACAAACTGGCATCTTTATGTTCATTCAGGGTTTCTTTCATTTTCAGTAACATAATCTCTGATTATTTTTGGGGTTCTTCTATAATCTTAGTCTCATGATCTCCTTCAGGGCTTTCTTGCTCCATATTCATCTTTTCAAGTCTAGCAATAATTATAGGGAAATCCAGTACTTCACGGTCCATAGCCTTACAATAGAGGCAACTAGGTTTTCTCCCAGGGAATTCCTTAGCAAGATGTCCTGGTCTTCTGCAACTATAACCAAGAGTTAATCCTCTCTTTCTCTTCAATGATCCCCAACTTTTCTTGTACTGTGCGCTAGGATCATAATGGCTAGCCTGCAAAAAATTCTTTCTAGGATTCTACATCCACTCGTTAGTCCAAACATTCTTTCTATGCATAGGTATAACATATATTTCATTATTCTTATCAGATCTATTCATATCAAACTTTCTTTCATCTAACAGTGCTCTAGTTTTTAAGCTAGGACAAAATCTATCAAGCATACCTAAATTCATGCATCAAAAACAAAAATTTCCACTGTATATTGAGCACAAAGCTTCCAGATCTAAAACCTTTCACTATTCTTACTTTTATCAGAGCACAAAGCTTACAGATCGTACCTCTTTTTTTCAGAACTGGCTTCTTTTCTTCAGCACAAAGCTTCATAGGTCGAGTAGAGTACTGTGCATCAGAGCGACAGATCTATGCACAAAGTTTCCACAAGTTCAGGATGAATCTTTGCACAAAGCTTCTTCTTCCTTAGTTCCCAACAATCACAGTTTCAGGTCCCGGAAATGGAACCATTTGTTGGCACAAGGGCAGACCCAGGGTTCAACGCTACAACAACGCACCAATAAAACCCTAACTATCGGCCCTTTCGGCAACACCTGCAAAGTAGATGAATTCTCACCCGAGGTAGAGGCAGGGGTAATTGCAGGACTTAGGTGTCTGCAACCTTAGTTGGGATCCAGATCTGTGATTACACACTTAACAAATCACATAGCATCAATAATTCACCTAGAATTAACCCTTATCTCACTCGGCAAATAACATAGAGCATTGCAGTATATACTTAGATCTAAGATGATTTAGCACTTAGCAACACACAATAGACCGGATATGGTAGACCAAGAACTTAGCAACTTCATACACATCAAATCTATCATCTATACACATCTAATAAGCACAAAGCATAAGTAAATCTATCTAAACATGTCATAGCACTTAGAAAGAGAGGGAAACCATATGTAAGTAACAACACAAAGCATGACACACGGATTTATGTGGTTCACCCCCACCCTGGGGCTACGTCCACCAACTCTTCTTCTCTATTATTGTTGGCCAATTAGTTACAAGCACAGAGCTTCAAAACCTACTCCGCGCAGGACAGGAGATCTGCACAGCTTGCTAGATCCTGCTTCCCCAAGTAGCTCTAAGCATAAAACCTTCTTACAATCCATGCACTCAGCACTTACAATACTTTCACTCAGCTTTGCAAGTATATCACGCAAATCAACTCTTAGCACTAAGCCACTTCTCAAGTGTCCTCCAAAAGGTTTTTTTCTTACATAGCCTAGACTTCTACTTATACATTACAAAAAGGGGCCTAAACATGGGTAAACCCATGGGTCGACATCCTGGTCCCATTACATTATCCCCAAAAACCTAAAAATGACACAAAAAGGGGGTTTAGCTTCCACGATCTCCACTTTGCCTTGCACTCCATCTTTGATAGGCTGTCGAAGTCCCAAAAATGGTCAAATATAACCAAGTGTTCCTCAAAACTTGGTCAAGGGCCAACATGCATTGATGATAATTTTTATGTTTCATGATTTTTTTTTACGCATATTTGTTTTATTTTCTTGACATGATCCTTGTAACTAATTCAAGGTGGTATTGCGGAGAGATTGGGGTCACGGAGGAGGGTAACACTCTCACGATTGATTATTTCATATATGATGATTTGTCTTAGGTTAAATTACAAAGTATCAATTTGTATGTCTATTAATTCATTGATGAAAAAACTAATTACATTGTTTATTCTTTATGTAGTCTCCGGAGCGTCGATGCACGCCTAGGCCTAGAACCTCTCGAGGTGCATCCTCAAGCAAGAGGATAAAGATGTATTTCTAGGATGCTCCTGAGGGTTGTGAGGGTGGAAATGGTCAATGATTGACAAACTACTTCCATTTTATATTATGTTAGGGCACTTGTTGTCACTTTGTATACTCAACATGAATTTCCATTTTATAAAAAATGTAAAATTTAGATGATGTTGAGTACACACACACACACATACATTTCATGGAACATTCTTTATGATTCTCATTATTTCTACATTTGATGTTGATGAACATATGAATTTCAAAGTGTTTGAATTCCAAAGTGTATGAATTTTATGTGTATAAATCCCTTGATTTGTTTATAAAGTGATTATAAATACTTTCATTACACATTAAGGAATATCTTATGGTGGAAAATATTTCTAAGTGATAAATCCATAAGAAATTAATGGTTCTCAAGTAGCATTGTTTGTTAATCAAGCATGTATCTCTACATCATTGATAGATCATTCCTTCTGAATTATTTTCATGAATATTGTGGATATCCATATTCTAACTCACAACCAAGAATATGGACTACCTCTCTAGTTATATCCATCTAAATACAATGACAATACACACTCAAATAATGGTCACTTGAAAATATTGTGATCTTAAAAAAGGCATATTACAATAATTTATTATAGAAATAAATTATCTCATTTATCTTTTACATAATTGTAAATCACTTAAAAAATTCAGCTTAATGTTATTTTCTAGGGAACACACATTATTCCCCTATTTCTATGCATGAAATATAAAAAATCAGTTGATTTGTGTGTAACCCTTCATAAATGCCAAAAATAATAGTGAAGGGCTCATTAATGCACATGTTTGTTTAGATTGTGTAGTGGGTATACGCAAATTTTGTTAAACCCATCAATTATTAATAACATTTATTCATTATCCCATGATTATATTAAAATATATGCAAATCTAAGAAAAACTGAGGCCACAATAAATCTATAGGTTTAAGCAATGTCTTTACCAAGATTCCATTCTTGATGTGGTCTGCCCCTCCAGAATGATATATCTTTTTTATTTTTAACAATAACTAAATAAGGACTTTGAATTAAAAGGTTGCCCCATAGGAAAAGAAACTGTCAAAATTTACAAAAACATCTTGAGAGAACCAAAGCATGACTCTATTTTTTAACTGATACACAAAAAAAACAAAGACTTATAATGCTGGGCAGTGAAATTGCCATATATTATTATATATTGTCCTAATAAAAAGATGCATTTAAAATACTGCATTAAGCTAAAATTTCTATCTACCAATCATGTCTTCCATTTTCTCATGGTGTATTTCCTTCTATTTCCATTGGTTATGGTCCATTTTCTCTTTGTTCTTCACTTGCTCCTTCTCAGAAATATCTTCATTCTCATTCCACCATATTTAATCTTTGCATAAGTGTTGTTACTATTGATTCTAGTTATTAAATTCTTTGTCTTTCAGCTTCACATTCGTGAAGGTGTCGTACTTCTTGTTCAATATTATTAGTTTTTTGGATCAATAATAACATTGTTTGTTCCATTGCTCTTAATTGTTGATTCTCATGAATAATGTTTTATGTTATGTTAAGGAAGAATGGAATTTTTTTTTCCATATTTCTTATTATCCCTACATTCTCATTGTATTGTGCATCTATTCCTTCCAATATTGTCTCAAAATGATTCAAATATCCTTTGACCTTGACCCACAAAGGATCCATTCAAATGGAAATATCCAATTTCACTATTCTATTATCACTGAGCTCTATGATGAAATCACACTCTATGAAGTTTAGTAAAGGATCAACAAAAAACTAATTTCCTGATATGAGTAATACTGGAGTTTAACAAGTCCATGGAATGAATTCAAGAAGGACATAAAAGAGAGAGGATTTGTGAACAACGGTCAATATAAGCTAGGATAAGTCTGAAGGTTCAAAGAGAAATGGATCAAGGATGACATCCTGAGAGAACAATGAGAGAGGGGTCATGGTAATAGGGAAGGTGGAAGGGTCGAGAGGGATAAAAGGAGAGGCATATGAGAGAGGGAAATGGAAGATTGACATAGATAAATCTATGAATAAAGCAAACAAGAAAAACCCAGAAAAAGGAAACAAAAGTAGAGGGTGGGAGAAGGAAGGTGAGTTAGTGAAAATACGTTTATAGAGATTCAACAAATAATAGACTTCACATATAAGAAACCTATTGTTTTCCAATCCCAAGGGATTCCTATACATAGTTTCAATATCCTTCACATAGATAACGTGTGGGTACTTGAAGATTGAAGGATGTTGATCACAGAGAAGGGCCAAATCTGAAAAAGGGAAGTCACTTGACTCAGAATTGCAACGTAGGTCGAGCCTATGAAACCCAAGGATTGAACCTGATGTGTTCTCCATTATAGAACGTAGCCCAACATTTGGGTGAACCAGGTGAAATCCCTGTGTTTCTTATCTGTTTCATTCTTAATTATCATATGTGAATTGTGTTTTCCTCATTTACAATTCCAACAAGTGGTATTAGAGTTGGTTGGAGGAGAGGGTGTTGAGGGCGTCAAATTTTAGAGGAGCAACGACAGCTCCATATGTGCGAGGTGCATCGATTTCCACATTTTCATAGGTCCCTCCTCTCGAAGGGTGAAATGTATTATTAGCTACACTTATCCCGCGGTTAAAATACTCAAATTGTCGCAGTCCAACCATGTGGTACAGTGCAACGACCCTTCAAGATAGCCACACTCAAATTGTATCAAGACCTGCAACGACTCCCTAAAACTCCACAGATAAAGAAACATTCACATGATTTTCTTCTTGGAAAATTCAAGGTATGGTTCTTTGGAAAAGTAAAGGTGAAGGAATTAATTAAAAAAAAGTGTTTTTAATTAAAAAGTGTCAATTCGCATGGGTGGATGTGTTTTAAAAGGTTTTTTTTTATGGAGTGAAAAATTTAAGGTATAAAGTAAATTAAAAAGGTTTTATGGAATATATAATTTTTTATTATTTTAAACCTTTTGTGGTTATCATTTAACCTTATTTATTAAGGATCCACATTTTTCATCCATTGGTTAAAGAGCCAAGTATTATAAGAAGTGATTTGGGCATTAGAAGATTGTGTGCTAATGGATAAGATGAAGAGTTCGAAATTTGAAGTTGAAAATTTTAGAGGTAAAAGCAACTTTGAGCTCTAGAAGCTCAAGATGTAGGATTTACTGGTGCAACAAGGGTTGCAAAAAGCATTGGTAGGAAAGACAAAGAAACTAAAAACCATGATGAATGAGGAATGGGAAGATATGGATGAAAAATCTCTTAGTACCANTGTGGAACACACGACGCTCTTCCGATCTATCGAGTGTTCCACAATGTCCTTGATGAGTAGAATCTACTTGAAGAGACAGGTGTACAGTTTGTAGATGAAACAAGGTACAAAAGTTGTTGACCATTTAAATACCTTCAATACCCTTATAGTTCAATTCACTATTAGCAACTTTGAGCTCTAGAAGCTCAAGATGTAGGATTTACTGGTGCAACAAGGGTTGCAAAAAGCATTGGTAGGAAAGACAAAGAAACTAAAAACCATGATGAATGAGGAATGGGAAGATATGGATGAAAAATCTCTTAGTACCATTTGTTTATGTCTGGCGGATGATGTTCTGTTTAATATCGTAGGAGAGGATACAATATCAGGCTTATGAATCAAGTTGGAAAGTCTATATATGACGATGTCCTTGATGAGTAGAATCTACTTGAAGAGACAGGTGTACAGTTTGTAGATGAAACAAGGTA
>JASDQU010282018.1:2320-14652 GCA_032191745.1 Picea mariana
TGAGGAAGCAGAAGCAAGTAGTGAACAACCAGAGGTTCAGTGGACTAAACAAATGCCAGTTGCAAAGAAGCCACAGATGAAAACAATACTGGACAAAAGAGTTAGTAAGAGGACCAAGCGAAAGGAATATTTTGAATACTTGGTCAAGTGGAAGGGACATCTAGTTGAAGATGCCAACTTGGAGAATGAAGCAGAAATCCAGAAGCATGGACAAACCGTGCAAGAGCTCATGGATAGGAGCCCATGAAAATTTTCAAGTGAGGGAGTATGATGCAGGAGCATCGCCAGCAACAAGCGAGCATGGGACAAACACCAATGCATTTTGGCACATGATGAATTGTTTTAAATGTTTTGAAGTTTGATACGCCAAACATAAATGAAGAAGTTAAGAAAGGGCATACTTGTAGATTGTAATCAGACCTTGAGCATCCCACTCTCATCTAAAGGACTAAGAGGCATTTATGCTAGTAAATGTAAGTAGGTAGACTTGAATTCTTAGATTAGACAGTTTTAGATTCCGGAGGGAAAACGGATATATACACCCTCACTTGTATCATTGTAACATTAGCAACAAAATCAATCAAGAGAGCATAGGAGAGTAGAGGCAGAGAGTTGTGTAGAGTGAAAACCCATGTACAGAAGTTCTGGATTAATACAAAGATCTTTAGTTCAGACTCATGGTGTTCAATTGCTTTTTGTGTTTGTACATGCTGATTGATATATGCTTGTTTACTCTCTATTATGCATTTGCTTTGATGCGTGAATGTATGATTTCATGATTGAATGTCTGAAATCTGAAGAGAGGGAGAGTAAAGAATGAGTTTCAATTGTTTCTGTGTCTGAGAAAGAGTTTTCCTGCAAGGAGTGCAGTGAAATTGTCCGCAAGGTGTGCGCTGACAGAAATCAGAGTTCGTCTCTGGAAGCTCACGAGGGATAACATTGTTCTCATTCTTGCAGAAGTGCAAGTTAAGCACAGCAGCCATGCAAGGAGTGTGCAGGCCGAGTGAAGTCTCAGAGTTACAACCTGAGCGAAATTGTTGAAAGAATGTTGTCGCAAAGAGTGCGCAGAGTCGAAGAGGTTCAAATGCTTGGAAGTATTTGAAGAATTGCCGCAAGGAGTGCGTGCAGGAGTATTTTTGAAGACTCAAAGTTTGTGGTAAAAGCTCAGAAGATTTAGTGCCTTGAAGTTTCGGAAGGAGGCGCAGCGACGTTGTTTGCTGGTGGACAAGTTTCATGAAGGCATACTTGTTCATTTCGCAGGATTTGTTAAGGAGGCATTGGATGATCGGAATTCTCTGTGGAGAATTCGCGAAGTCCTGAGAGTCGTCGGATTGTGCAGAGGAGAAGGGGAGTTATGGTTTAAACCCTTTGCATCAAGATTCACAAGGTCATGAAAGGCGAAGTCTCGAAATAGAGAAAAGAATCTGAGCAGTTCATTGGAAGGAGGACACGTGTCGCGAGATCCTCTCTATCGGGGATTCTGACATCGGGGTTCATAGAAGGAAGTCCTTCGAATTCGTGAGTGGTGAAGTCATGAGAAGATCAGGACCATCCATTCAAAGAGGACAGGAGGCAGAGATCTAGGGATCTCGCAAACTTGGAGGTTTTCAACGTGAGAGCCCAGGAATTGGGTGCTCCAAGTCGTGAGTGGTGAAGTCGCAAAATCGTGAGGAGCATGGATAGCCGTTGGATCCAGGTCATGGGAGGACCATTGGATCAGGAACCCCATCACCTATCCCGCGTTCGGGGGTTCGGAGGTTGAAAGGAGTCATTTTCAACTTCACAAGTAGCAAAGTGCCGAGAGCCGAGGCATGGAGGGACACGTGGTAGAACCCCAAGGTGGGCCCATGCAATAGACATGTAGACACACGTCACCTATTGAAAGGAGTCAACACCCATTGACCTCTCGCATCTCGGGGATTCGTGAGATAAGGGAATGAGAGTTCAACCCTTCGACTCATGAAGTCACGAGTAGCAAGAATGGGAGGAGAAAAGTCAACATCGCTTCTCGGGGTTTCGTGAAAGGAAGGTGCCAAGGTTGGATGCCACAACTTGTGAAGGTATGAGAGGCCAAAGGTGTTAGCGCTTAGTCTAGCCGGTGGTCGCGCAAGGAAGGCGCTGACAGAGGAAGAGCCATACCCATATCGGTATTTTGGGTATCGCGAGATTTAAAAACGAAGAGTCGGAAGCCTCGACTCACGAACTCGTGAGATTGTGAGGAGCGAAAAGGACCTTGGGTTAGGCCCTTGGTTATAGTGCTTTGGTCACTTAGGGAGAAAGGATCTCATGCCTAGTATTGTTCGCATAGGGGAGCTTGCCAAAAGACCTGTGGATCGATTTGAAAGGAGATTCGAGCAGGGAATCCAAAAGAGCCGATCCGGCTCGAAGGGGTTAAAGAATGATCCTGTGAGTGGATCTCGGCCCGAGGATGATAGGTCTGCTTCAGATTCCCATCGGTTGAAGGGTTGATGTAATCTTGTTGTCTGGCTATTAGTTTGTATATGTTTTCCAATTCATATGCATGATCTTCTTCTCTGATGGGATCTATGTATCACGGACCTTCATCTCGATCTAAGGCTGCAATTACCCTAATGCCATCTCTTTCAAATGTCATATGTATTTTCTTCAAATCAACAACAGTGGAATTGCAGAAGGCCCAATCAATTCATAGCAATGTAGGGTAAGGGAAGTTGTCATCAACAATTTCAATTACCTCAAAATTTGCAAAGGTTCTAAATCCGTCAATGTTCACAGGGACATGCTCCAATCTTCCGAATGGGTTGACATCTTGTTGATTATCCATCCTAATTTTGATAGGGGAATAGATCAACCTTGGTTTTCCCATTAGTGCCCAAGTTTGCTTCGTCATGACATTGACCTCCGACCCTAAGTCAAGGACCACATAGTCTATATCATACTCTCCTATTTGAGCATTCAAATGTAATTCTTTATTTTTCCTTCTCTTCTTACCAATTTGGTGTATTGGCTTATTCAGTAAGGGGTCTATCTTCCCTAGCTCATATTTCCTGATTAAATTATGTAGTTCTTGCACAGCGTTCTCATCCTGAATTAACTTAATACAAGTGTATAAAAATTCAATGAGATTACTAACCTCATTTCCTCCTTTTGGTGAAACCGACTGATCAAATGCCTGAGGCATCCCATATTCTATGATTTCTGATCATGTTTTGGAAGAATAACCTTGATCTACTTTGAACTCTTACCTTTCTTCCTCAAAGATTTGTCTTTCTTTCTTTGCATCAAAATTTTGGGTCTTCTCTGCAGCTTTCCTGATGCCTGAGTCTTTTGTGATCTTTCCTTCGGTCATCTTATCCTCTCCTGTGGTAGCGCATCCTCGAGTAATAATAGTGACTCTAGGGTCTGCTCCATGAGGTTAATCATAGATCAATTGAACTTGTGGGTTTTGTTAGGGTCCTCGTCTTTCCTGAAGCTTGGATAGCAGCACAGGGCAGTCCTCAATGACATGCTCGAAGGAGTTGCAATAACAAAAAGTGGTACAAGGGTTCTGATAGTCCCTTGCTAGATGTCCTGGTTGCGTGCAGTTATAACAGATTATTTTCCCTCGGCCTTGGCCCAATCCTCCTCCTCCTCCTCGTCCTTTGTATCCACCGTGAGAATTGAAATTTCCTTTTCCTGGGGAGTTATACTGTGCATTGTTTCCTTCTTGGTGTACTTAGCCTTGGATCTTGTATATGTCTCTTGATCTTTCATGCATGAGATCATAAGCTCTGCATACTCTATCATCACTCCCTACTGATTTAGAGAATGTGCAATACAATTTTGTGGGTGTATGAACATATTTCTTCATGTAATAGCACTCACCAGGGCGATGTCGATTTTTTCATACATCGCACCAAGCTAAGGTGACTTGCTTCAAGGGGCTCGGAGCTCCAGAAGCCAAGTATTCATTGAATAGAGGGAAGTGTTCCTTGTCATGACCTTCTGATCTACATTTGAAACACCATATGTCTTCTCTTTGGTATTTTCCCTTGTCTTTCTTCATGTCTTCGACCTGTAGAGACAAAATAGTTAGTTGACTCAAGATCTTACTCATACCTGAGTTGGATTCTACCATAGGGGTTGATTCAAGTTTCATGGCGATCTCCAATGCTTCTGCCTACAAAAAAATATTCTGCTGCATCAGGGGGACTCTAATATGTGGTAAGAGAGCAATGATGAACCATTATTTGTTCTTCTCGTCCGGAATCTTAAAGGTCAATCTTCTTGTAAGGGTCTTGAATCTCTGATCGAACTCCCAAACAGGTTCGGCTACCTTTTGCCTAATATCTTTCAGCTCTGTAATACATTGGGGCTCTAACTTAGGTTTCTTAAACTCTTCAATCAGTGTGTTCTTGATCTCATTCAATGGCTTAGGATATGCAAGTCCTTGGACAAGTTTCATGTACTATCTCAAGGCACGGTCTCTCAATGTAGTGCTAAACTGGTTTCTTTTAATAGCTTTGTCAGTAATATTTTTAATGTTCCATACTACCTCACACAGGAACCAGTGTTGATCAGGATCTTCAAATCCATCTCCTCTAAATATAGGGAGCCTCATTTCATCTTCCATGGAGTTGCCTAGGTTTACTGTCTGAGTGGATGATGAGCTGCTAGTAATAGTGCTCTGTGGACTCTAGTGATTTCGAATGTTCTGATTACTTAGCGTTTCTGAAACAACCAGAGGATTCATATTACTTACTTCAGTAGCCTGCGCAGTTCCTGAGGTTTCTGGCTCATTTCATCAAAGTTATTCAGTTGCTTCTTCCTCTGGCCCCACGGGTTATGAATGTTCTTCGTCTGTCATATATGCCTCTTCTCCACTGTAGAAACCCTCTTCCCCATAGTTTTTCTTAAAGAGGTTCTCAAGGTGAACCCATCGAAATACTCTTCCACTGTGCATATGTCTAGCTTCTGTGTCATTGTCGCTGTCCGAATTTTTGAACATTATCCTTTTCAAATCTTCTCGATCTACTGTATCTTCAAGATGTTCTTCTCATGCAACAACATCTTGAGTCTCGAATTCAGGAATTGTAAAAATTTTCCTGTGGGTCCTTTAAAGAAATATCTTTCAGCTTGGATGTATGAATCTACTCTGTCAACAACAAAATCAGTGATATACCCTCCAATGGTACTATCAAACAAGTGATCTACTACTCTGGATACAACGTTATCAACCCTTTTATCCTTTTGTATCAGTGCCAATGTCCAAACTACAGGATATCTAGGTCTTATCTCGAACTAGGTATATGCTAACCTAGCTAACCACTCATATAGCTCTTGATGTATCCCTCCAAAGAATATCTCATGAATGTCGGTAAAGATATATTTCTCCAACCAATCTTCTGTACTAAGATTAGGGTTCTTGTTATGGGCTTTAGCGAAGTCCTTCTCTTGATCTTCTATCCACTTTTGAATCTCTATCTTCAATGGGAACCATCTTGAAATTCCCTCACAAAGATTCTAGTCCCGACAATGAAACCATTTGTTGGCACAGGGGCATACCTAGGGTTCAGCTCCAAGAGCGCACCAACAAGCCCTAGCTACTAGCCCTTTTGCCAACACCTGCGAAGCAGATGCAGTCTCACCCGAAACAGCTATGAGGGGGTTGCAGGACAGAGATGTCTACAACCAAGGGAATATCAAGTGGATATATTATAACATCAACACATCATGCATCTACCACTAAACAAGCTAGATCTATTCTTCATAGTTATAGATCTGATCTAATACAATAAGGCAGGTAACAATATAACAGTGAGAGAGATCAAAGAATCAATCACACACACAACAACAAATGTATGTGGTTCACCCTCTCTCTAGGGCTACGTCCACAGAACTGTTCTTATGATTCATTAAGGTAAAGCATACAGTTCTTATCTACGCTCTCAGCTAGTAGATCCTCCTTTCTTCTCTCTCTTTCTCTCCCCTTCCTATGCACCCAGCTGCAGGACTTGATCTTCACACTCAACAGAAGATCTTACAATACCAGAAGGCTTTCTCTCTCTCAATACAATGATCCCTCACACAATACTATAGATAGATCAACAACAATATTGTACTGTAGAATTATCAACCCAACCTAGGCCCTTTAGACCTCTATTTATACATTACAACACCTCACTGACAGCCTTAGGCCGAAACCTAGGTGCCAAAACCCTAGGTGTCTAAAACCCTAGGTCAACTTGACCCACTTTTTCTGGGCTTCGTTGGCCTGTCTTTCCTTCATTATCACACGATGCTCCAAAGCATCCAACGATGGATTTTTTCACTTGCTGAGTTTTCCTTGATCCCTCTTCCTTTTTTATCTGTCATCCTTGGTCATCTCATCCAACGGCTTGCTTTTCCATACTTCGCTCCATCTTCTCTACTCTTTTTCTCACTTCGACCCAGTGACAGTCACTGTGTCTTTCGTGAAGTTCGCTTTTCACCTTTTCTTCCTTGTTCTTCTCTTTATTACATAACCAAGGGCCAACAGTTCTCCAAGATGGACTATGGTGGGCCACGCTCTTCAAGAATGCAAAGGAATATACTAGATCATGCGATGTGTGTCAAAGAGTGGGTACGCCATCATGGTGAGATGAATTTCCACTTCAACCAGTTCGACCCTTACAAGCATTTGAGAAGTGGACGGTTGACTTTATTGGGCTGATCAACCCTAGAGCTAAGCATTCAAAGGCTAGGTACATTATCACTACAACTAACTACCTTACACATTGGGTTGAGGCAGTAGTTGTTCAGGATTTTTTGACCAATACCTCTCCTAGGTTCATTTTTGAAAATATTATCACTTGATTTGGATGTCCTAGGAGTCTGACCAGTGATCAAGGAGCTCATTTTATCAGTAGTACCATAGCAAAGCTTACAACTAAGTTCTTGATCCAACATCATAAAAGTATCCCCTAACACCCGCAAGCGAATGGAATAGTAGAAGCTAATAACAAGATTCTAGAGATAGGGTTAACGAAGGTTTGTTGTGCAAATAGGGAAGATTGGGATGACAGAATTCCAGCAATACTATTGGCATACAGGGAAACCAAAAATAAACTCCACAAGTACACTCCATTTCATCTAGTTTATGGGAAAGAAGTTGTGGTGCCTACATAATTCATTTCTCCAAGTTTTTACATTGCACAAATCACACACATATCAGACAAAGGATTAGTTGCACAAAGACTCATGGAGTTACAAGAACTTGAAGAGACCAGGCTTTTAGCAGAATTCCATCAGTCAGTTGAGAAAGCAAGGAAAAAATATTAGCATGATAGACACATTAAGACTAAAGTATTTGTGCAAGGAGACAAGGTCCTACTCTATGATAGTCGGTACCAGAAGCATCCAGGAAAGTTGTGCATGCATTGGTTGGGACCATTTATAGTTGTGGAGATCCAACCTTATGGAGCAGTCAAACTTGCGCAACTGGATGGTATGTTGTAGCCAGGATGGGTGAATGGCACTCGCTTGAAACCCTATATGTCTCATAAATGAGCTAAAGGAATGTTTCTCTAGTCCGAAGGAGCATGTATAGTAGTTATATTTTAGTTTTTTTGCAATTTCTATAGATTCAGTTAATAAATTCGATGTGTGCAGTGTTGCACTGTGACATGTACTTCATTTCTTTTTATGTCTATGTGTTGTTTGATGTAGAACTGCTTACTTAGTAGCGTAGGATTAGAAGTGTCAAGAACTTATTAATAACATTCATTAATATGATTGGGACCCCTTTGTGGTAGGAGGGAGAGTGAATCAGAACGCAATCTGAGTCCATGTGCCACATGAACCCAGTCTAGTCATAGACTTTATCACTATTACGATACCTCGTCTAAATTTGATTAAGCCATAAAGTCACTATATGTGAAGATGCCATCGATATTTGCGCCGATATTCTCATCTGTCAAACAGGAAGGTCTTAAATCGGCCATGTCCCTGTCCAACTTGCACAGTAAATGCTAGAATCTTCCAATAGGATTTACCCCATTATCCAGTCCCATCAGACAACTCAGATCCAAGTTTCGTCTATAGAATAATAATGAATAATAGTTATTACTGAACTTGCCAGCTAATCCTGAGTATAAGGCTTCGAGAACTCGTTGTAGTACGCATTTTTTCCTTTAAAGCACTTAGATATTTTTGAATTTTGCAGAGCGAGCAAGCCTGTGTATTCCCTTGACCCATAGTTGTGATCCCCAATCCTTCTTTCACTTCCGGAATTTTTTGTTTGTTCAGATTCACAATGTCGAGAGCTACAGAAAGTTGCAGCATCATTTCCAAATATGTAGTACTAGATGAGCCCTACGACCCTCGAGTTGAGGTCATGGTTGATCTCAAGGGGAAGGTGGAGTAGGTCAAGCTCATGGATATCAATTTAACAGATCAAGTCTTGTTCCCCCAGATGAACATAGACATTTTCTGGAGTATTTCTCCAGATGAGTTGGTAGGCATGTAGTTTGTGCCAAAGCCTGAATTTATCAGCTTGTTCAACTCAACCATCATGAACCTCGGGGACCTACCAGTGTTCGGTACCACTGGCGAAGTTGCGAGGTGCACCAACTTCCTAATCAATAGGGTGCATGACAAGAGTCTATGGTTGGATAGGAGATATCCAATCCATGTAGAAGACATCCACCAGCTTACTGGACTGTCCCTCGAGGACGAGGAGGTGTCCAAAGGATTCCAGGGTCCCACCAAGCATGGAAATAAGAAATGGGAGCCCATCTCATATGAGAGGTTCCAAACACACATGGGAGGGTGCACAGCCAAGATCGACCCCATACTACCAGAGATGGTCAGGACTGGCTGCTACATCATAGCCAACAAATTCATGAGGTCTTACTACAAGGGATAATGCACACTGGATGCGTTATCAGTGGCAGATTTTTGCACCAATGGTGTTGTCTTCAACTGGTGTAGCTACTTGTTGGAGGAACTACTTGTGGCTTGCGAGGAATACCAGGAGAAAGGTGGTGCCTTCACCTATGGATACTTGTTTCTCACGTTTGCAATGCTCAAGTGGACGCCACCCACCAGAAGACCATTGGCGCTAGTAGATAAGGGGTGCCTAAAAAATATGTTTGAGCACTGGAATTCAAGGGCGGACTCAGAGAACACCTCCTTCAACAACACGACATTCTCCAAGTGGTACAATGAACTTATTGATGCAACCTAGAGTTTGCGCATTTCACAGGAGATCCTCAACTGCAATACGAGGAACATAGCCTTCAGCATGAACCGACACCATACTTTTGTGTGGCTGAGGCATGCCAACAACGAGTAATTCCTATCACAGATGTTTTCGTTCTATTTGGATGAAGAGGCTTTCGACAAGGAGGTGATGTCATAGCCTGGACTTAAATGCAACCCATGCAAGTCGAGGATGCACTATGTTTTTCCCACCAAGATATTGAAGAAGAAAATTAAAGAAGCAGGGGTAGGGCTGATCTCAGGCCCAGAGGTGTAGAAGAAAGAAGCTTTGGCACATACGAACTCTGAAGAAGAGGAGGAGATGCAACCATTAGAGTGAAAGAATAGGAAATTGTCGGTGTTCCTACAATTGTCAAAGCAAGTTTTGTTGACAGGTAAGGATGTCAACGAAATCCTTAGTGTTGTGTTCATTACCGAACCAGTGGATAAGAAACTTAGGACAGGGCTCTCACTGAGAAAGGTTTTGAACCCCCAACCCATCTCATCCATAGTCCCCCACACTCGCTCAGTGGTTCGAGCATCCCCTATCATACATATCCAAGACAACCATGAGCCTAACACCCTACCATCCACCATTGTCATTGAACACCCCCCATCACTACCACAACCCCAGTCGCCACCTCTAGAATCCGACATTCCACTCCAAACCACTGATCCAAAGCCCATGCAGCTCAATCCCCCATAACTACCCAAGCAGAGGCCAAAACTCCCAAAACTAATCCCAAAGTTACCCAACCAGATACCAAAAACTTCATGGTCCAAATCTAGACGCAAAGACTAGAACTGACTGACCCAAACCTTGAAGCCCAGGACCAGCAGATTGTACCTTTTGTACAGCATAAGGACACTCCATCATCAATGAAGATGAAAACTGTGGAAAATCCATAATTTGAAAGTCCCCATCACACTACCTCAATGACCAAGCTTGAGGGTGCCATGGGAAGCGCAACTCTGGAAGCGGAGGCACGCAAAGAGGCAGAGATACCAAAGGTTCAGAAGGAACCAAAGACAACTTCAGGGAAAAGTGCAACATCAGTGCAGGAGAAAATGGAGCTAGTTATCCAAAACCCTCAGCAGTGTGCAGAGTTGATGCAACTCTTCCTGGAAAGAACAGACGTTCTAACACTCATGTCATCAACGTTGAGGTTGAGGCTTGTGCCATGACCATCTACAGGAGAGGAGGAGGTAGAGACTCCCTCAAAACATTCAATGGCCAGTGGACTCCCACTATAGGTCTGAGCACCCATGGCCGTTCCCCTTCTTCTGTTGACATTTCACAGTGGCTAGCAATGCACCTAGTTGCAATGATCAGAGCCTCAACTGATCAACTGGAGTGGAGGCTCCAACAGGCTAAAAGGTCTGCAGAGTTCGCAAGGGAGGAAGTGCTCCTTGTGAAAGCATGCAGAAAATGGGAATAACATGCAAATATCTAGATGGATCACAGACTGGAAAGAGTTGAGGAAATCCTTGTTGAATACTGGCTGGAAATAAGGAAGGTCGCACCCCATCTTCCAAAAGCTAGTGGTGCAGGAGAGTCGAAGCATCAGATCAAATTTCTCCAAGGAGCATGGTCACAATTGCCCATTTGCGTTGAACATATGGAAGTGAAGTTGTAGCAGAGTCATCAAGATGTAGAGAAACAACCTCAGAAGTTGTAGGAGCATATGGACAAAATAGTGCTAGAAGGAAACAATGCACGAGTAGCACTACACAACTGCACAACCGAGTGCACAAATATTTTCATAGAAGTCAGCGATTGGATGGGCATCATCGCTAGGCGCAACAAGACTTTGGAGGACATGCATGCTAGAATCCAGTTGTTGAATGAGGAATTTGTGACTACTATGGATCTGTTGGAGAAAGAACATAAGTTCGATCAAATTCAACAAGCGGACAATGAGCTGAACGCCATGTTTGAGGCGTAATTTGTAGCTAAAAAGGAGTTGCATGACTTTTGACCCGTCATTCATACATTTTATATGTAAATGCATCAGTTCAATGCAAAAACATACTCTAAATGGAAATATTTGGTTGCATCCAAGCCCAAAGTATGTATCATAGATGCGACCCAACAGTTCATATTCGAGGCTTCACTCCTTGCCAGGAAATGGCAGGATAAAGTTGGGAGCTTTTAGGAAGTCAAGAAGTGAAGCTTTTAGGAAGTCAAGGAAAGAAACAATTGCTCCTAGACGCTGTGAAAGAGCCAAGTACTTGACTTGAGGGTGAGTCAAGGCTTGTGTTCAGAGCTTATTGGCCCTTCGTTTTTGGAATTGAAGTTGCGCAAGAAATATTATAGTCCCAGTTTTCGTTTAGCACGAGTTGCGCAAGCTACAGAATAAGCTGGATAGCAAAGAAAGGAAAAGTAAGAGAAATCGGTTGTGGAAAAGGATAGCACAATGCCAGTAAGGTAAAAGCAGTTGCAATAGAACAAGAAAGCATGTGAGCCCAAAACCAGAAGACACTACTCATCTTATATATATGAGACAAATACGATTGTAAAATGGTTCCATTCGGGTTGATCTTCTTGTTGTTGTCTACTTTTGATAAGTTGGGTCTTCGTTTTGTAAATGTGATCTATATATAGTTTTGGGTAAATAGAGCTCTGTGACATGGGTCCAGAGCCACGGGTCTATGACAGAGCATTACTTTGTATCTCTGAGGTTGTATCTGATAAGTCCTGATGATAAAATATAAATAAGGATCCAAAACTTTGAAATATGTTGTGTCATTATGTGTTCATGCTTGTTTGTTGTATCTTTACAGTACTTCTTTATGCTTCATAAGTTCCATATGATGTTTTTGTGAATGGATTTGTTTCACAACCTAAGTAGCTTTAGTTCCTACATGTATGAGCTTAGATATGTTATGTAGGTTAGTTTGTCTTGCGCAATATCATGGTGAATATTGAAGGTTCTTTGAACCCACCTAAATATTCTCCTTGCCCTTCCCTATCCTTCTGCCTTGGTTATGCTTCGGGTGAGATGTTAGGGTCCTAACCCGCACATAGGTAGAACAATATATTCGGATGTAATAAAGGTCAATATCAATAAGGCCTTTCAATAAAATAGAATAAGGCAGATGTAAGAAGACCTAATAGAAGCTTTTGCTTCTAG
>JASDQU010282022.1:0-14652 GCA_032191745.1 Picea mariana
CGCTAATGAACATCAAAGTTTCTAATGTTTCTAGACCAAGTCTAGATCTATCATCATTTTTTATACGATTCAACTTAGAAAATCCTCTTTCACAACTAGTGGTGCTAGCAGGAAGACTAAGAACAATTTGCCACAATTTCATTAAATATGCCCATGTAGAGTAATAGTAAAGCTTTCCATTTCACCTTCACATTTTTCTATATCAATTATTGGTGAGTCTCCAATATCAAATTTTTCACATAGTCGTCTCAACCATCGTTTTGTTTCAGAGTATCTTTCATTCTCTTCTTCAAAGTAAGAACAAGGACTGAATAATTTTGATGCATTGAATATTGGCAAATCTGTAAACCTATCATTGAGACAATCAAGCAACTTTTGGACAAATGCTTTACCCAAGTGAACACAATCTTCCATAGTACCTGAGCCAAGTGAATTAGGTATAGGTTCAAATCTTAACATATGCACATGTGAAGCACCTTTATTATCAATAAACTCTAATTTTCCATGTTGTGATTTCTTAAAAAAATATGAGACATGTTGAGAACCTTCTCCAAACATATCTCGCTAGAATCTTCTAAGAACATCTAATTGCATACCAATAGATGTTATATCAATATGTCCCTCTTGAAATCATTGACTTAGCTTATTTAGTTCAGTTAGAACATCTTCTAGCAAATGAATACAAATCTAAACTTGAAATAGTGTTCCCATTTCATACATCTTTCTGTTATCATGTTTCCATTCTTGTAATAATGTCGACATAATTTTGGCAAGCCTGTTCATCACCTGTCCCCTAGAAATCCATCGGATTTGATGAATTTGAAGTACCTGCAACTTATCAATATGAAATAAGTCCATTAAACTTTTGAGTTCTCCATGCCTCTTTGCAGATTTTCCCAACCAAGAATATACTTTATTGGCCAACTTATCGATATAATTAAATTCAAGGAAATAATTTGTAGCATCAGTTATAGCTAGTGCCTCATGATGTGCTACACAATGAATGCATAACAAATGAGGCACTTCATGAAACAACTTGGCAGCCAAACCTTCATGAATACCCCTCATAGATGAAGCTCCATCTGACCAAATACCACCATTTTATATTTTGATAAATCCATTTCAGATAATAATCCTGAAAGGGATTCATACATTGATTGTGCAGTATTGTCTTTGATTTTCAGAAGACGAATAAATTTTGTTGCACTTGTCCATGTTCCCCCATCCATTAGATATGTAATATATGCAATAAGGTGTTGTTCCATTGTTTTATCTATGCTTTCATCCACTATAATAGAATAAAATGGACTCGAGCAAATTTCTCCCTTCAATATTTTCCAGTAAACCATTTTTGCTGCAAGTAAAAACTCTTTTCTAGATGTAATATTAGTATATGATGAGTATTCATTGGTTAAAGGCATATTGGGTGTTCCCTTGTACCTATGCAAGTCACACAAGTCTTTATACAATTCTAAAGGTAAATCGTTTATAGCCACAAAATACATAGTTTCCATCACACTGATTATTCTAGATTTCTCAATATCAAGCATGAGTTCAGCATGTTTTGTGATGGGTAAATGTGATTGCCTTGATTCACTCTCCAATAGTTGAACTGAACATTTATGAGTCTCAGATACAACATGAACATTTAACCCACCTAATTGGATTGTACTACTACCTTCTCTTGCATATGACATATCTCCTTTGAATTTGACACACCATGAACACTTGATGCGCTCTTCACCATTTGAACCTATTATAGGATATGCTCATTTGTGTATTAATTTCCATCCATATTTAAATGTTCTCTTAGGAGATACCCCCTTAACTTTTCTTTTTGGAATACCTTCCTCTTCAATATTAATCTCATCCTCAAAATCAACATTTTCTTCAATATTTGTATCATCTTGCTTCAATTTAAATGCATCATCAAGTGTTATTTGCCTTCCATGTTTTTTAGGTTGTCAATTCTAGACATTTCTTCTTGATAAATTCCCTTTATATAGAAAGAAAAAATCATTAGAAATAGATGAAAAAATATTATATTATATGATAATAATAGAGAGTTCAATTATTATTAAAAATGGCATTCGCATAACTAAAGTGAAATTGTTCCATAACTAAAGTAAAATTTTCATTATCATAAATTCTTGTCAATATTTATAGTAAAGTATTGTAATTCACTCATTATATAAAATTTGCATTATGATGAAATTTTGTTCATATTTATCAATTATATAAAGAAAATATTAAATCATAATAAATTATATAACATTTATTTATTTTATTATTAACCAATAAATTTATTTTCAAATTATTTAATTTTACAATTTATTTTTTTTATTAAAATTTATAAATTAATATTAATTTTAAAAAATAATCATGTAATCATTAATATCATTATAAAATATAAAAGATATTACATGACTTATATAGTAAATACTTACTTCAATCTAACCAAATATTTTATAATGTGCAATGAAAAACATCATTCATAATTAAATTATGTTTATATCTATTAAACTTAGTTAATACAAATTGGTTATTTTTTCTTATGAATTATAAATTTATTAAGTTTAATACAAATTGGTTATTTTTCTTATGAATTATAAATTTATTATTATTGTTATTTTATAAACTTAACTATAAAATACCTATCTAGTACCAATACCTAGTAGAGGTGATGATTACATTAAAATTAAAGGATGTGTTTTTCCTAATTAAATTTCAATGTATTATTAGTTCACATAGATGCTGCAATTATAAAAAACATTGTTTCCTCCACTATTTTCAACTAACACATTACACTATTAGTTTAAATATTAAAACTATATATTATTCCATTACTATTTGTGAAAATCATTTATTCAATCCTTAAATTTTAATACCAAACATCATATTAAATCACGATGTCCATGGATGTTAATCATCATATTGATTATTGAGGAAATGTATGCACATGAGAGTTCTAAATTAAGAAATTAGTATGTCACAAATAATATCATTATATCCAATAATCTATCTTAAAACTCACCATTATAATGATTTACCAATTACAAAATAAACATTATAATTAACAAATTTTACAATTTTAAACATTCTTACCAATTCCATTATATCTTTATCTACATTATTCTAGTTGAAATTTAACTTATAATTAAAACATTTTAATTAGATTCCATAACAACATACTCAAATTATTTCTAATTTATTTTCCAAATTCCATTTTATTAAATCTAACTTCATAGAAATTGTACATATATATAATATCTTTATCAATTCTTTTATTACTAATTGCAACTTTTCTTTAATTTAATTTACTGAACATAAAATTGCACACAATAATAATTCAACTAAATGTTTTTTTCTTCCTTTTATTGAGTAAAGTTAAACATTTGTAATTGGTAGTTGAATTGATTTCTTATAATTATATAACTAAGTAACTAAAACTAAAAGAAATATAATTTAATAATCAACTAAAACTAAAAAAAACATAATTAATAATCAACTAAGACTAAAATAAACATATTAATATACAAGTTATAAACATCAGCAATTAATTAAAATTAATAAAATACTCACTCGTGCTCTATGATAGGAAGATGGAACTCTCAACTGATTTGTAGACAAGAAATGAGGGGAGCAAGATTCTCTGTAAATGGCAACCCAAAATTTCAGATCAATTTTAACATTAATAAAACATTATAATTTGATAATAATCTTTTACATATGAAATGGACAAGTACATACCAATATTTTTTGGTAATTTAAAATAAATCATAATTAATTAACTAAAATTAAAAGAAATATAAACCAATAATCAATAAAAAAAATACAAAATAATAATCAACTAAAATTAAAAAAACATAATTAATAATAAATAAAAACTAGAATAAACATATTATACAAGCTAGAGGCCACCAACAACGCAATTAATTAAAGTAAAAAACACACCAAATTTTAAATAAATTCATGTGAATATGTTTGGAAACCATTTTGTTTAAATTTTTTGTTCGCTTTACTACTTTTAATGAAGTTTATGAAGCCACCAACAATGCAATTAATTAAAATAAAAAACACACAGAATTTTAAATAAATTCATGTGAATATGTTTGGAAACCATTTTGTTTAAATTATTTGTTTGCTTTACTACTTTTAAAGAAGTTTCCTCGATGTTGAATATTCAAATCTTGAACTAAATCAACTACGTTTCTATTGGTGTGTCTTTTGCTCAACGGTAATAATAATAATAATTCAGTTTTGTATATGATATTTTCACTTATATCGGGCCTGGAGAAACACAAGCCACACTAACATATATTGGGGCAGCCTTCTATTACAAATATAAATCTCATGAACACTATGAATGGAGAATAAATGAACCTGCTAGATTCTTCGTAAGTGGCCACTGTAATAAATATAAATTGGATGAACATGTTTTACAATGAAATCGGTATATGGTAAAGGTAAATCGGTATAAGGAGGAACGGAAAAGGCATAAAAAAATAAAATAAATTAACACAAATACGCAAAACAGTATATGAGAAGATGGAGAAGTGAAAATTACTCTGTTCCGAAATTCTACACCTACAACGGAACAAATATAAGCGGAACAAAGATAAACTTACAGCAACAGTGTATAGTAATATATCTCCCAATTTCTGTGTAGTAATATATCTCCCAATTTCAGATTCTCAACCCTCATTGTTGTTGGTGCGTTGTTGTTGGTGTTTAGAGAATTCACTTCCAATTTACAACATTGGTTGTTGCTAGTGTTTAGAAAATTCACCATTTGATCTTTCATCTCTCTGAGTTTAATAAATATAATATGCATGCAGGAGCTTTATAAAAATAAGATTATATTTTAAAAAAAATATAACCATTATTTTTTTGAACTAACTTGAAATATGAAAAATTGGTAACATTCTTTTTTATTATTACTAAGATATAGAGAAAAAGATTCTTAACATTATTTTTTATTACTAAGATATACGGGAAATGACTAATAAAAGAAGAAACTTATAAAAACAATAAAAAAATAAAAAGTAGAACTTATTAAGGAAATTTTCAACCCATAAAAACAATGAAAAGTGCATATATTAAGAAATTTTTCATTGCCCTTCAAATGAAAAAATATGAAATAATTTCTATTTTAAATTTGACAAGTGTTTTTTTATATTAATTTTCATTTGCATTGAAAATAATTTTAAACCCTTCTATAAAGGGCTACAAGGCTCTTGAAGGGCAATGAAGACCTCAATTTTGATCTCTGATCTCACCATGTGCTACACCAATTACTTTTTCCACCATATATGTTGCATCACACGGCCTTTTTATTTCTGTGACGATCCTTCAGTCACTTGCCATCATTACTATTTATGGAAAAAAATCTCAAACCTGTCAACTTTCCAAATCTGGCAACTTCTTTCCCAGCTACAGCTACATGTTCACAAATCGCTACTTCTATAAATTTCCTTGTCGAAACTCCACTGTATTAATATAAGCATCATAATACGCACTCATATATTCATAATGGGAGGATTAGATATCTGACATAAGCCTGAATCACTTAACTTGTTTCATAGCCACCCTGAGGCTTATCAAATTTTCCAAGATGCGGGGTGGGTGGTCTAATTTGAAAGATTACAAGGACTTGACAGTGCCATTCTCTCGAATTTTCTCATATTTTAGAAGGAATAAGTTCAAATGTGTGTGGGTTACGTATTGATGTCACAAAGAAAGTCATTGCAAAAGTTACAGGGGTACCATGATTGGGAATGACCTAGTTCAGAAGAAAAGTATCAATTCCAATAGCCAAGGAAAAATTCCTAAGAAGCATAGAGAAAGTAAGAAACAAAGGTAAGGGGATAGATAGAAATTCACTACCTCCTCCATGGAAAAACATTGCTTATTTTGTGCAAATATATATTATGTGAAAATGAAGGTTTATCATTGTCTTCAGCTATCATTTCATGTTGTTATCTTATCTTCACCATCAGAAGCTACTCAATATCCCCTATTTTCTACTAGAATCCCTGAAGCTTATGGCTAATTTTGTACACCAATCTAAACACCCACAGACCTGTGTCATGAACCATGAGATATCTAAAATCCTAATCATCCATGCATTAGAACAACAAGATAGTACATGGATTGAGTTTATAAACCATGTTGAGACTAATGTTTCGACAGAGGAAGAAGAAAAATCCACAAACGAAAATTTTGGTAAAGGAGGTGATACAAAATTGGAAGAATTCCATGTTGATACAGTTTCTAATATGGAATTAGAAGAAGAATATGTTGTAGGAGGAGACACAAAAAGGAATCCATCTCAGAAATAACAAGGGATATCGAAATAGACAAGGAAGATCCATGGAAGAAGAGGAAGAAGTCGAGAATATAGAGCAACAAGAAACACAAGATGACCCCCCTGTTGTGCATAAAAATTCACTATCACCCCTCTAATGATGATGTGGAAATTACTAATGAGAATCCCCTAAGGGAAGAAATTAAACATTGGCCTATATTAGAAGAGCCCGCACAACAAAAAAGGGCAAAAAGAGGCCATTTTGAGGATTCATTAATGATATTCCGAGGAGAAGGACCAAGTCCTCCTTAGCAGCTATAATAATTTAACCATCCAAATCCCCAATCATTGTTTCTCATCCACAAGAACCTACTAAGGAACCTGAAAAGCCAAATGTTGCTAATGAAAGGAAAGATAGAATGAAGGATGGAAGCTCCATGTCAGGTAAGCGCAAGACTGTTAGAAAAATTCTAAGTTTAAGGAACAACTTGGGGTTTTGAGGAGAAAAGTGGAAGAGAAAAACAAGCCCACAATATTAGGATCCCTTTCTCAGGATTCTCAACTTGTTAGTAAACCATCTTTCTCCTCAAAACCTAGATCTAGGAGAACAAAAAAAAAGAAATATTGGATGCATACATGTTCACTATGTGGTTCTATCTTTAGTCAAGCCGGTTATACACAAGATGATATATTGGTGAAGAGTTTTTTTCAGTTTAGGTTCAAACAAAGGCCATTGAGGAAAATAAAGAACTTGTTGAAACTGCTCAAAATGACCAAGATATGGTATATTCATATGTGGGAGGTATTATTGTCACACAAGAACCAGTGGTGCCCAACACAAAATCAGCTAACCCCAATCAAATTGTTGAAAGAGTCATTGAAACTCTAGGGGATGAGAAACAAGACAGTGACAAGGAAACAGAGTAGCCTTCTCAGGTTGATACAAAAGAACCTATCCAAGACAGTGTTGTTACACAATAATCGAAAGTTCCTAGTAATGAGATATATCATCATGTAGAATAAAATATTCATATCATCAGTCTCGATGTTGATATCCTGGTCGCTGAGAATCACAAGTGGAAACGATTATCCTTATAATTTCAATCAAGAGCAATCCATGTCAAAGATCATGAAAAAATTATCCATGATCTAAGGGAGAAGTGGGCAGAGGGACTTATGTTCCAAAAGTATAAGAGGGACGAGCTTAAAGAAGAAATAAAATAATTGAAGGAGCTCAAGGACCAAGTCTAGACCTTGCAGGAAGAAAATAAGAAAATGTATGATCTAGCACAAGAGTTATTAAATTGCAAGGGTCCTTCCCCTACTCACCCCTTGTTCTTTCAAGAATAGTGCATCCTCTTCTAGCTACCAGCCATAAAAGAAGAAATATTCTGCAGGTTTGACACTATCATGACATTTTTGGAAGCCTTTTCCCAGAGCAATATTGCATATCAACACCTTTTCTCTGAATTTTATATGCATGAAGTCATTTGGTTTGGTGAATCAAGGTTCAAACTTTCACCATATGTTGTAGACATCCAACTAAGATCCTTCACCTCGTTCTTCAATAATCAGGTGAAGTGGAAGTTATCCTGTAACATTATAGAGACAAATCAAGCATAGAAGAAACTATGGATCAAAGGGGAACCCACTCTTGTTTCTTCAAAGTAATCAGAACTTACCACAAATTCCTTAGCTCACTAGAATAGACTGCCACTATGAATAATGTCTGACGATTAATCTTGTATCTTTTCCCTAGGTGTATTGATATGCAATTACAGGGATTTTTAGAATGTATTTGTCTCATATGGTAGGCCTATGATAATGAATTGAAGAGAAGGGATCCCTGTGGTTATCTGAATCTCACTCATGCCCTTTCAAGAGTAGTCAGATACATTGATTATGTCATATATTGTTGATCTACATGGCTCGGTCTTAGATATTAGTTTCCCTTGATTTGGCTTCCTGTAAGAAAGTATCAGCATTGTTATCGGCTAAGGAGAGATGAATATTGGTGGATAGATTTAATCACTTCTAATGGGTATAGGTATATTTAGGAAGAACTTGTTGGATCATATAACCTCACCAATCTCCACATCTAGCATTCTTACTCGGAATCGTATTCTGGATAATCAATGGACTAGATGAGGACATGCAATTGCTTTAGTTTGGGGAAGATGTTAGGTTTGGAAAATGACATATTTTTTACACCTTTTTCTGACCATTCTACCCATTTTTTTCATATCATCCATATCCTTTTTACATGCATCATTGTCCAATATCTTACCTTTTGTCTTAGGTATGCTAAGTATATATGTTGCTTCAATTTATTAAGTATTACTTGAATTTGAGAATGACAATAGTTGTTCTTGGGTATTTACAAACAAAGTGTTGAGAAAATTCCTATAGGATGATCGGCTGCTACAGGATTTGATACTCTAACAATTCAAGAAGTTATTACTCTAAAATGATGTTAATATGAACAATGTCGATGTTAGTATTGAAGTTTGTCTCACTCGTGATAATACTCGTCGAAGTCGTTGACCCATGCAATCCCTCGTGGAAGTGATGACTCGTCTCTCTTTAGATGACATGTTTGTTCCAAAAAGTCATAGTCGTTGTAATCGCTGCGAGTTTATTTAGTCCTTTTGAAGTATGTGGTAGCTTGTTTTAGCAAATCATTTATTTAAATATATTTTTTATGACTTGTTGTAAATTATATTGGACATCTTCTAAATTTTAGACTTTATTGAACAAATTGAGAATCAAAAATTTCTCAAGATTGTCCATAATTATCATTTTGTTAATATTAGTTGTGAAAGGGAGTCTTTAAAAAAAAATCATCTCTACTCCCACGAGTTAGTCTATATTTTGATCAATCAGTCCATCTGATGTAGAACAACTTTTTTCATTTGTATCTCCTAATTCTTTATTAATAAAGGTTCAGGAAGTTCGAGGTTGGATTCATGAAACATTGAGTTAGCTTGTAGTTTCTAAGTTTTCCCCATCCCCCTGTTAAGAAGGAAGGGGCCTCTTCTTTAGCAGGGTTTGTTGTTGTTGTATTAGTAAGTAAAGTTATTTCATTTATTTGTTGATTACTATTTGTGTTTGTTATTTTCCAATTACAATTCAAGATTGTTGTTACTGAGTTTCTTCCATTAGAAGGTTGTTGTTTCTATCATTTACATTGGTTTGTGAATGTATTAATATAGGTGTGGGTTTTATATTACCCAATCATAACTGCTGCATTATTGTTGTTTACATTCGTATTAGTTTACCATGTCGATGTTTCTACAAGACTATTGTTATTGGTTTGATTATTTCTAGATGACTATGAATTGATGAGATTTTGGTAACGAGATTTATTGGATAGATTTTGAATGTTATGATTTTGATTTATCTCATAGAAGATATTTATATATTGGATTTAATTTCCAACAAGGTTTGTTTCCTTTCAAGTTGAGTGATTTATTTTTTCCAAGAGTGGATTTCTTTTATTTATGCAAGAGAGACAAGAGAGAAGGTTTGACTACTCAAAGTGATGTTATTTATGCAAGTGTGACATTTTCTTTTCTACAAGCATGAGTTTAGTCTCAGCGGTGTGATTTCAATTCCAAAGAAACAGTGAAGAGTGTTTACATTCAATCAAGTGTGTTTCATTTGAGCCTGTGAGATCTAGTCTACAACATGTGTTTAATTCTTGGAGTTTGTTGTTTAAGACTGCATACCAATAGATATTCAATGTCAAATAATAAATTGTTTCCTGCATATACTTTGCATGATAAATTTGAAATAAACAGATGTACCCCTGTTTGATAATTGATGTATTGAGTGATTGAGTTGTTTTAAATAGAAAATTAAATTACCCAACACCACTTTCTTCAGTGAACATCAGATCCACCCTCTCTTCCTGTCTACATGCAACCCTTGAATCTTCCTAAAGCATGGAAAGCCTAACTAACTTGCCAATTCATCCATACCTTCACCCACAATCCTTCAGGTAATTATAGTACTCAAGTATAAAATATTCCACAAAATATTCCTAAAGATACAATCAGATTTACTGTGTGTGGTTTTCTTGATTCCTTGCGCATAGTGCGAAACTAGGTTCGCATGAACAATATTCCTTTGGTTGATGTTATTGTTGATCCTTCCTTGTGTCATGCAGTGCATCTTCATGGGTGTGTGCACATAATTGGCTTGTGGCACACATGCAACTTCCCCAAAAACTTAGGTGTGGCAACAAACATCCATCTGATATTTCAGAGTATCTAAGATTATTATGTACTAAGCATTTCTCAAGTCAAAATGATTATAAACCATTCGATCGTCATATCTTTAGCTATTGGATTTTTTGAATGAAATTAAGGAGGTTCATTGTCAACCAACTTTGCATGTGACGTAATATTTGCACTCTTGCATCACCTGAAATATAAACACCATTACCATTATGTCAAATCATTAACCACTATAAAAAATTGATTAAATTTAAAATAATTATGAACCGTAAATCCATAAAAAAAATTAAAATCAATCAAGAAAATTAAATGAATTAAGTTAATCAAGTTTGGTCTACAACAAATGGTTCTAAATTTCAAGAAATATATGAAGCCAAATGTTTATTTATCGACCTTAGATATGAACATAATTTCTTTGTCCTATATATTAGAATTTGATTCCATGAATAATAATGTTTCATTACCAAACTTAAAAAAATACTCTTCAACACTTTGTTAATTCATGCGTTGTATCAATGCAATTCAAAAAACTTGTCTTTTGATATTCTTTAGTGCTTCTCCAAAAACTATGTTTTCATCGGCCAAGTTCAAAACACCATATTTGGTGCTTTCTTGAAAATGTTCATCGCCAAACTTTGAAATTTGTCCATCGGTGCTTTGTCAAAAACTTATGTTTTTCATTTGCACTTTGGAAGAAACTTAAGTACCATTGGTGTTTACCAAAAAACTTAAGTACCATTGGCCCTTTCTAAATTTCTTAAGTGCCATCACCAACCTTTGAAAAAGAGTTCATTTTTGGGTGTTCGAAAAAATTTGTCTACTATTTTAAAAAAAATTGACTTTACTAATATTGTTTATTTCATATTATTTTATCATTTTTCTTCATTTTTCATTAGGAATAAGGCACATGGCACTCTATGTTAAATGTATGGAATCATGAAACGAAAACATGTTAAAAATTTTATGAAATAAAAACAAACTTGTCACCAAACTTTTGAATTTTTTTGAATGTCTTGTATATTCAAGAAGCACTTGCAAACAAAATGTGGCTATTCTAAAATAACCTAATTGTATATGATGAAAGCACCATAGTTCAATTGTGAGTGAATATTTTCTATGAGACTTGAAGAAGTGTACATTGAAGTCTAATCAATAGGCCTAAGAAGTATAATAACTATTATCTAGACCATGAATGAAAATAAATTCAACACTTATCACATATTCTATCAGTCAAATTCAAATTGGCCAATAATTACCCAAAAGGGCATTGTTATCACTAGTTCATAAATGAACTATCGTGACTAAAAATAAATATTATGAATAAATCAGTACTTCTATACTTCTCCAAATTGAAACTAATACGCTCATCATTGCACTTGTATCAAAAGTTCTATATAGTCACCAACACAATATGCTTGTTTGCATCTTTTTTATTTGAAATTTTCAGCAACATGGTTGTAAATCCATATGATTATACTTGGTTCATGGAAGAAGGCAAGCCAGAGCATTGGCAAGAAAAAGACATTGATCAACAACAACTTAATTTAGAAATTCTTGAAAACTTTTCTTCTATAGCTCATGACATGCCAGAGACTTCTACAAATGCTAGTAACTCAGGAATTCCTAAATCTACATTTCCTATTGTACTTGCTCGTCATCTTGTAGCTAGTGCTTCAGGTGGAAGAAAAACTAATATGAGTACATTTGTCCATAAATGGAAAAATAATTATATTTGTCAAAAATATTAAAAAGCAAGAAACAATATAAATTTTGAAGAGAATTAAGGTTTTATTTCAGTACCTAAAACCAATTTTCAAACAATGATTGGAGCAAAGCTTGATATAATTATGCAGGACATAACTAAAATCTAAACATGACATTCATATAATGAGATATATTTAGTGTTAAATATAGATCAATAATTATATTGATCCTTGTTACGTTTATTCTTTCATTGTCTAACAAGGGGTATCAGAGCGCAGATTTGAAGGATCTGAGAGCGAAGGAGAAGAGAATTGGATCGTTGGATAACAGATCAGATTAACCGAGTCGAGCCGAGTGGAGTGGATCAACCTAAGAAGAGTTTTATTACACTGTCGCGGGTTATCCCTGTCACACAATGTGACAATTTGGAAAAAGTGTCGCAGGAAAATTGTCGCAGGCTATCCATATTAAACAGTGCGAAAATTCCAAAATTGTTGCATGCTATCATTGTCTCGGGTGCGACAATCCAAAAATTAAAGGTTCTTTCGAATGGTATGAAGTTTGAACCTTTGTTTTTGTCTTATTATGCATAAGACATGGTCATGAGATTTAAATAAGACATGGTCGTGAGCTTTGTTTTTGTCTTATTATGAACTTATGGAGAATCTAGTATTAACAAGTGCCACGGCAGTGGCGATGTCTCTGCGAAAAAGGTTTTGTGTGTAGGATATACCATGTCTATTATGATAAATCTGATCATCCCATTTGTACGCCTATTATGATAAATATGATCATCCTAGTTGTAGGCCTTCTCTAAAATAAGAAAACGCTAAACTCTCCTAGAACAACGTGTTAACTAGAGATTACTTCCAACATGCCTTGAGAACAATGCCTAGGCTAAAAATAGAAAACTTCTTAACTTGTGAACTTTTCCTATATTTAGAGTGGAAATGAACTAGTGCTAAACTAATGACTATAAGTCACTTTCTAAACTAAAAAAGGCGACACCTTCCTAACTGGAACAACATTTTTCTAAATATGGATGGATTTTCCTAAATCTAGAAAACATATAGTAAAGATAAATATGGCTAGATTTTCCTATATCTGGAAAACATATGGTAAATATAGCAGAAGCTAAAGGTGGCACATGGAGAAAGATGTAGGTGTTTGTTTACCTTGACAGTATTCCCGCGACTGTTTAAGACCTTGGTCCATTCATTGAAATCATTGAAAACACAGTCCAAATGACATGGAAATAGTGGGGAATTTTAGCAGCAAGATGATTGATAGACTCCATGGACAACAAATTTCCCTGAGTTGGGTGACAGAACCTGTGTGGGTAATTAGAAACATTGTGCCTCTCCTAATTCGATCCATCATGCATTTCCCATAAGGGGTTTTCCCCTAGTTATGGTAATAGATTGAGATAATCGCGTAAATACCTGGCATGGAATACAACAATAGAAGTCATTGTACATCATGTAACCGCACAGGGGAAAAGGAGAATGGTCATCCTGATTTGAGAGTAACGCTCTTCATCGATCCAGATTCCTCAACGAGATGAAAAAATAAAAGAATTGTTTGAAAGATGGTCCAGAAAGCTTAGTCAAGAAGATAGTTGGAAAGCATATAGTAAAATATAAATATGGACGGATTTTCCTAAATCTAGAAAACATATAGTAAATATAACAGAAGCTAAAGGTGGGGCATGGAGAAATATGTATTTGTTTGTTTACCTTGACCAAGAAGTATGCCTGCGACTATTTAAGACCTTGGTCCATTCCTTGAAATCATTGAAAATACAGTCCAAATGACATGGAAATAGTGGGAAATTTTAGCAGCATGATGATTGATAGACTCGGCTATTTAAGACCTTGGTCCATTCGTTGAAATCATTGAAAATATAGTCCAAATGACATGGAAATAGTGGGAATTTTTAGCATCATGATGATTGATAGATTCCATGTATGACAGATTCCTCGGGCTGGGTGACAAAAGCCATGTGGGGAATTAAAAACATTGTACCTCTCCTAATTAGATCCACCATGGATTTTCCAGAATAATGGCTTAGAAGACACATGAATTTATCTAGGGTCACTAATATCTCATGATACTCGATGAACCATGTGCTTTGATTCGCAGTAAGAACCTACCTAATGGCCACCATACCAATGAAAAGAAATAACCCTTTTTACAAAGCAGATAACTGACTGAGTTGAGCCAACAAAAAAAATAACTGAGTGAGTTGAGCCATCCATGAAAAGATTCAAATACAAGGCCACATCAACACTAAATATTGTCTCTCAAAAAAGATAGATCTTCCATTGCTCATCATTTCCAAGAAAAGATAAATCCAATTTTCGCTTGTAAGGTTTTGTTGTGCCTCACTTCACAATAATATTA
>JASDQU010282026.1:0-14761 GCA_032191745.1 Picea mariana
TTCAAATCCTTTTCCAGGTTCTTGTGAGATCTCTAAGAAGGGTGTCTCTATCGGGAGATCTATCCAGGGTATTACCTGAGACGGATAAGGGTATATATTTCCCGAGAACAGACTTGAAGTCTGAATTAATTCAATATGCGTATAAATAGCGATTTATAAAACATAAGCCATACGTAGTCTTTCCATTATAAGCGTGCAACCACCATTTCTAAATTAAAACACTACACAAGCAGTCTTATACTCAAATCATTCATAAAACTGCACAGAATATGAGCATACATGTCAACATATAAATTTCAAGATGCAAGATGTAAAACACTTATCATAAATAACACCAGATGTGATTGCAACTGCTGAGAGGGGTGCTCGTTTCCACCCAACCGTAGGCTCAACGACTCCCAATGGATTTACCACTAGCCACCCCCGAGCTGAGACCATGATGTTGTGAGACTGTGTCTCTGTTGGCCAGTGACCGAGAATGAAGGTTACTCTCCTTCTTCTCTACTATCACCCACTCTATGTTTTTCCAGAGTTCCTCTTCCTCTTTCCCTCGTGTCTGCCCTTGATCGCCCACACTTCCTGCCTTTTCTCTGTTCGTTGAGGTTGCGTGTGGCACGATTTTCCTCGCAGTGGTCAGGTCTGAGAACTCTATGGATGGGTGGTTCACCCCCCATCCCTCATTACTCATGAGGAGCCCTTTACCTACCAATCATGACGAGTCATTTAATTCGGGGCCAGCGAGCCGCTCTTGGTTCTCCAGGCCAGTGAAGTCCAAATACGGTATTGGTTTTGGGTGGAAGTTAACGCCACCATTCTAGGTGCCTTCCACCACCTTTCTTCAGCCATCGTGGTCTCTTTTTCAACACTCCCCCTCTCAGCAATCCTGCAATATATATATATATATATATATATTATTTACATTCATCGACCTTTTCCACAAGGTCTATTCACATAACACACTCACATTTTTGAGTTTGCCACATTTCTTGGCCAGTATAGTTATTTTTACAGACTGGGGGAAACAGGGTATTACAGATGATCTCTTTGATCAGTTGAAGGATGCCAAGATATTTTCAAAGATAGATCTCAGGGCAGGGTATCACCAGGTAAGGATAAAGGATGAAGACATCAGCAAGACTACCTTTAGAACAAGTTATGGTCATTATGAATTCACAATGGTTCCATTTGGGTTGTTGAATGCACCCATTGTTTTTATGTGCCTAATGAATGGTGTATTTAGGGAATATCTAGACAAGTTTGTCATAGTATTTTTGGATGACATCCTGGTGTATTTCAAGTCAGAGGAAGAGCATGAAAATCATTTGGAGATGGTGTTGCATGTGCTAAGAGAGCACCAACTATATGCCAAATTCAACAAGTGCTCATTTTATCAAAAGCAGATCCATTACTTGGGGCATATCATTTCAAAGGATGGGATAGTCATGGATCCTGAGAAGATATAGGCCATCCGAGAATGGTCAGCGCCAAAGAATGTGTTAGAAGTCATATCCTTTATGGGTCTAGCTAGCTACTACAGAAGGTTTATTGCAGGGTTTTTGAGAATATCTCACCCAATCACTTCCTTGCAAAGGAAGGAAAATAAGTTTCAATGGATAGAATAATATGAGAGAAGCTTCCAGCAATTGAAGCAATTGTTAACCAGTGCTCCAATCCTGAGGATTGCAAATTAGAATGAGGATTTCATAGTGTGTACAGATGCATGCAAAGAAGGACTTGGAGGAGTCCTCAGTCAGAATGGGTTTGTAATATGTTATGAGCCCAGGAAATTGAAAGAGCATGAAAATAACTATGAAACTCATGATTTGGAGTTGGTGTTTATTGTTCACGCTATAAATAAATGGAGGCATTACCTCATGGGAAATAGGTTTGAATTGATGACAGACCATAACGTTCTGAAGTATCTGTTTTATCAGCCAAACTTAAATGCGAGGCAGAGTAGATGGTTGGAATTCCTTTGTGAGTACGACTTTGATATCAAACATATCAAAGGAAAGGAGAAAAAAGTGATTGATGCACTCAGCAGGAGAGTACACGAACTACATGCTACGACCATTAGCATGTATCAAACTGATATTAAAGGCAGAATCTTAGAAGTTGCAAATGCATATTTGCAGTATATGGAATTGGTGGCAAAGCTACAACAAGGTAATATGCTACAAAGAGTGGAAGATTATAAATTGGAAGTTGATGAAACACTTATGTACAAGAAAAAAATTTATGTACCTAATTTCCAAGAGTTGAAAATTATGATCTTGAAAGAGATCCATAATGTGCCTTATGCTGGGTACCTTGGATATCAGAAAACTGTGGCAGCAATCAAGAGCCATTACTTTTGGCTAGGTATGAAGAAGGAAATTGAAGAATACGTCGCCAAATGTATGGAATGTCAGAAAGTCAAAGATGAGCATAGGAACCCAGTAGGGTTACTACAGCCCTTAACCATTCCTAAGTGGAAGTGGGAGGTAGTGACAATGGATTTCATYACAGGATTGCCTAGAACCGGCAAGAAACATGATTCAATCATGGTGGTGGTGGATAAGCTTATGAAATCTTCCTGTTTTATTCCATTGAAGACTACTCACAATGAAACTTATGTTGTCGATATCTATATGAGGGAAGTAGCAAGATTGCACAGTATTYCCAAGACAATTGTGTCTGACAAAGACACAAAATTTACCTCAAAGTTCTGGAAGGGGTTATTCAAAGGGTTCAAAATGAATCTAAACTTCAGCACAACATATCATTCTGAGTCTGATGGGCAGACATAGAGGGTGAACCAAGTGATAGAAGACATACTAAGGATGTGTGTGATGGACAACCATCCAAATGGGAAGACTACCTACACTTGGTAGAGTTTGCCTACAACAATGGATATCAAGCATCACTAAAGATGAGCCCATTTGAAGCACTATATGGCAGAAGGTGCAACACCCCAGTAAGTTGGGATAACCGAGCTGACAGAGCAATAGTTGGGTCAGAGTTGCTCAATAAAATGGAAGAGAAAATGTTGAAGATTAAGAAGAACTTGAAGGCTGCCCAAGACAGGCATAAAAGTTATGCTGATTAAAATATAACCCACAGAGAGTTTAAAGTGGGAGAACATGTTTTCTTGAAAGTAAAAGCTAACAGAAGTTACCTGAAGCTGGGAAATTGTTCCAAGCTGGCGGCCAGATATTGTGGGCCATTTGAAATCCTAGAAAGGATTGGACCAGTTACATATATGCTTGCATTGCCTGCATCCATGACTGTACATAATGTGTTTTATGTTTCATTGCTTAAGAAATATATACCTGATGCTAATCATGTAATTGATCAGAATGTGATTTATGTGGAGCAAGAAGGCGTCTTGCAAGTGCATCTGATGCGTATATTGGACCAGAAAATCAAGCAGCTCCGAAATCGAGCCATAGGGCTTGTAAAGGTCTAGTGGACCTAGTACGGTCCCGAGGACGCGACAAGGGAGCATGAAGATGCTATGTGGGAAAAATACCTACATCTTTTTGAAGATTTTGGAAATCTTGTTGATGTTGTGTAAAAGTTGCACTGAGCATAGTGCAAAAATAGGGGGAGGGGATTGTAATACCCCAAGGACGAGCCCTAGTTATATTGTTGAATTGTAATTATATTTATAGGTTGGTGAGCCGAGAAATTATAAGTTGAAGACTTATATGTTTATTAGGCTAAAGAGCCTAGATTCTTAAGGCCATGAGCCTGATTTGTTATATGTAATTATGCAGATCATTAATAAAATATAAACATCGCTACGTACAGACTGACCACGAAGAAAGAGTGATGGGCGACTAAGATTCCACAAGGTTGGGTAAGGGAGGAGGCTAAGTGTTTGGGTCTACGTGCTAAGTTAGGGGGATTACCTCTAAAGAGGATAATAATTTATTATTATTCCAAAAGTTGTGTGAAAGACATGTTTTTATCCTAAGTTTCTGGAAAAAAGGAACGTATGCTAAATGGAGTGCATGCAGCTCTAGGGAGACAGGTGTCGACTTGGGCTCATGCAGTTAAAACATAATAATCAAACCGTGTTGGGGCCCCGTTCTTCCATTCTCCCATCCTCCGTATGAACCCGAGACCTCCATCATCGACCTCTCCGTTTTTGTTCTAAGATCATGCATCCTGAACCGAAGGGAGAACCATGGACTGATCCGTATCTCCTATAAAGTTTGAGCACCTCGTAATCGTCTGAGCCGTGTTGTGTCATAACTATTGGTTGTTGTGGCCACGCAGATTCTTGACTGAGTGTGGCTTGTTGCCATCATCTATTCCTTGTTAAGCCTTTTTGTTTCCCTCACTGTGCTGGAACTGAGCTGAAAAAGTGGGTGTCCAGGCCCGTGGTTGAAGAGGCAGGTTGTCAAGCCTGTGAAAAACTCTCTCCACGTGAGAGAGTTTGTTGGGAAGTGGTTTTTTCCTAGAGAGAGTCCAACACCATCTATGGATCTCTAATAATTCCTGATCTGACATAGTGTCGAGACCCTGAGAGGGGAAGTGGAGCAGTCGATGGACTATGGAATAGTGAAGGTGCATATTCTTGGGGTGGAACAAGCATGTGGGGAATGAGAATCTGTGAGTAGTGGGAATAAGAAGGCTCCTAGAGAGAATCCTTCTAGTTGCATTATGTAGTTTCCTATAACCTCATCCTAGTCTAGGATTCCCTTGCTCTGGGTGGAGCTTAGTCCCAGCTCGGGGGTGACCCACTGTTGAGCGTGATGAGCAGCGTGGTCTTTGGCTGGGCGGTTCGTGGAAGGTCTGCACATAGTTGGTGGATTTACTCCAGCTAAAAGATAAGTATCATTTATGTTCTTAATTATGTATGTTATGCATGTTAGTGTTACTTGAAATGTTATCATGTGTTCTGTTGCATGTGGACTTACTGTCAATTCCATTGGAATCTGTATGTTAGTAATTACTCTGTGTTAATTTTTTNTATATATATGTATGTATGTATGTATGTATGTATGTATGTATGTATGTATGTATGTATGTATGTATGTATGTATGTATGTATGTATGTATGTATGTATGTATGTATGTTCTGATTGGTAGCTTTACCCGGGCTGTGGATGGCCAAGTTGTTTGGGTAGCGTTATCAGAACTAGTTTGTACAAGACAAGGTATGTCGCAGTAGCGTTGCCCAACAGTGGTCTTGTTGGTTGGGGACGTTACAAATTGGTATCAGAGAATTAAAGGCTAAGTTAAGGGTGTTTGGGTAGCATTATCCAACCTGTCGATTTTCGGGGATGTTACACAACAGGTGCGCTAGACCGAGGCGCACTAGAATATCTTGTCCTTGAGTAAGGTGTTCCATCATAAGGTGTTGGGAAAGAGTTTTAGGGTTTTTGCAACTTCACCTGCTAGTAACCCTAGTGGTAGTGCTTCAGTAATTGCACCTGCTAGAAACCCTAGCGGCAGTTCTTCAACGAGCTTGATAACCTTATGACTTAGCTTCTTCCCAATGGTTATACTGAATGAAGGAGGTGTGGGCCAATAACCTGTTAGAAAAGTGGGTGTGCTCGTTTAACCATAGACAATATAGCAATATTGTCACCCAACCATAGGCACGAATGCCACCCATGAGCACCTTGACCTTGACAGAGAGAAGAATTCTAGTAGTAGTTCAATATCCAACCAAGGCTAATGCACCAAGCAAAGATAACCAAGACTAATAAGAAATTCCAACCCAGAAAGACTGAAATTATAGGTTGCGGTAACTGCAGCTGCAGTTGCTCCCCATACTTGTGCACCACTATATTTCTACAGTTGTGACTTGTGTGTATCAAATGAGTTCTAGCGCCTTATATTTATACTGCTCTTTCCAAACTGTCAAGGATGACTTCTCTTTCTGGCTTCTAAAGACTTAATATAAAATATTCTCTTTAGCCGACTTTACTTCTAGGGTTATGTCCAAGTCTTTTAGGGTTCTTCTAACTTCCTAGAATATTCTAATGTAACACCCTATTTCCCCTAGTCTGTAAAAATAACTATATTGGCCAAAAACTATGGCAAACTCAAAGATGTAAATGTTTGATTTGACAGACCTTTGTATCAAAGGTCGATGAATGAAAATTATATCATGAATATGTGTCGCATGATTGTTGGGAGGGGGATGTGCTGAAAGGGACCACGATGGTTGATGAGAGGTCATGGAAGGGGCCAGGAATGGCTACGTTAACTTCCACTAAAACGAAACTGTATTGGTTTGTACATGCTTGAAAACCAAAGCTCACTCTCAGACCCCTGAATGAATTATCCGCCTGGATGGTAGGTGGGGAGGCTCTTCAAGAGTAAATGAGGGGATGGGGGCGAACGTCCCATTCGTAGAATCTCCCAGACTTGACCATCGGACAGCGAAATTTGTGCCACAAGCAACCTCGCAGAAAAAGGCAAGGAAAGAAGTGTGGAAGGGAGAGTAGGGAGTGCACGCGACAGGGATCATGGAAGGAGAACCAGAAGAACTTCAGAAAATATAGTGAGTCATGGGCAGAGGAGAAGGAGAGTAACCTTCGTCCTCGACTTCCGACGAGCAGGAAGTAGGAGATTGAGTCTCAAAGCATCGTGGTCCAGCTCAGGGGTGGCTAGTGGCAAATCTGATTGGAATCACTGAGCCTATGGCTGGGTGGAAACGAGCAGCCCTCTCATGCTCATGTTTTGTACACTCATGTTTTGAATATAATGGACGCATGCTCATGTTTTGTACACTCATAAATGATTTTCTATATATCAGTGTTTGCCTGGTGTTTTGACCAGAAATAATGGATGCATACTCATATATATATGACCATAATCGATTTATGTAGAGAATGAATAAGTTCATATTATGAGTCGTTCCCTTGAGATTTGTCCCATGTATTTGACTCGTGCTATGCCCTAGTTTGATTTCCCAAAGGCACCTCCCCCCAGGAAGTTCCCTCACCTTCCAGAACCGGAGTGAGTTCCTTCAAAGGACTACCGTTTTAGAAACCATACAATTTTACCTCAACCCTATCACAGAGTTCATAGCTCGGTAATTTAAGAAGGCCTTTCAGTCAGGTCACCCAGCCTGGGGATATTTACCCAAGAACCCATTGAAGGATTTTGTAGTCTAAGTCTGGAAGCCTTGTACCCGAGAGAATGGTTTCCTCGGGTTTCGACGTTTCGAAGTTTCAGCTCCTAGGAACTCAAGTGCAATACCTCATGTCTTCGCATATTGCGAAATCCTGATTTGCGAAACCCCAAAATGAGCTGAGCAGAGTGGATAGGCTTCGGAGTTTCGGCTCCTAGGAACTCAAGTGCGAGACCTCCTGTCTTCGCATATCGCAAAATCTCGATTTGTGAAACCCCAAAATGAGCTGAGCAGAGTGGATAGGCTTCGGAGTTTCAGATCCTAGGAACTCAAGTGCGAGACCTCTTGTCTTCGCATATCGTGAAACCCCGACTTGCGAAACCCCGAAATGAGCTTAGTAGATATATGGGTTTCGGTGTTTCGGTACCCGAGGAACCGAAGGGTATGAACCCCTCATCTTCCGGTATGCGAAACCCCGAAAGGTAGAGTGTCGGGATACAATCCAGGCCATTGATTAATTCGACGATCGGTTAGACCCTTCTCTTTGGGTTTTGACACTTCGAAAGACAAAGAACAGGGGAATGCTTGCATCGCGATTACCTGAATCGCGAAAGCCGAACGCGCCTCTTTGGTAAGGCCAGTGGTCATAGCCAACTATCACATGGGGAAGGTAGGGTCTGCAGCATGCCCAATAGAAACTCGGGGATTTTGTTCCTCGATAAAGAAGGAAGAAAAGAGAAAAAGGGAGAAAAGTATTAGTTACCATAGTGGGTGTGTGACATCTAATCTCATTAGAGGTTACAAGTGGAGGTTAATACCTCCTGCAACTACCATAATATCAACAAAATCATAGACGAATAGAAGGAAAATCTAGTCGAATAGCAAATGTTGTCGGTTGAAAAGGAAAGCAGGGCGAGTTTGATATTTGACAACAAATAAAAACGTTTTGAGGGTGATTCGGGTTAACAAGGATGAAGGAAATATGTCCAAAGGAAGGATTGGGAAACAAAAAACGCAGAAAAATGTCTAGGGAAGGTAATTTTACTTGGGTAATGTGAATGGTTGTAGGAAGGATGAGGAATTCTACCAAGCAATAAAAAACCACTCCCATGCAGTGAAAAAAATTCCCATGGGTCTCTAAATTATCCTAGGTAAGTATATGTTTTCCCATGCGGTAAGTAAAACACCCAGGGGTCCATAAATTTTCTCAGGTAAGTTTAAATTCACCCAGGGAAGTTTAAATTCTCCCAGGAAAGAGGAGAAAACTTTGCACAGGTTTTACAAGCTAAAAAAGACACTTCAAAAAAGTATGCATACATTGATGTAACTCAAAACCAAATTCCCAAAGCATAGATTGCAATAACTCGTAGATCCAACATTTAAATGGGACTTTTATTATGCTGACGAGAAAATTACAATGGGGCGAGCTATACACAGACTATGTGTATTGTTACTCATTTTGAAGAACCGAGTTACAGATGCCATGGCTCAAAGACACCTTCACTTGGAGTGAACAATAAAATTAACTCCTTCATCCACTAAACCTCCAGTAGGATGCCCTCTTCGAGCTTTATTTTTTTCTACAGTCCTTCCCTCTTTCTCCTTGCATCTCCATTCCTTCCTTCCTTGTCCTCTTCACTGCAGCTCTCATTATTTTTAATGAGATGTTTTTGGAAAGAAAWCCGTCACAGTTGTTCRTTTCACCTTCACATAGTGCCAGAAGACCAAATAAAATTAAATAAAACAAAACATGTTTATTTATAACGTTTACAAACATTTGCCAAGATCCAATTCAGATCAGTCTCATACACCAATTTAGTGTCTAGCTTGGCCATGACCTTAAAATCAAATTATATAATAATAATATGTAAATATTTAATCAAATGCAATAATATTGTCTTCTTTAATATAACATGACATTCTGCTTAATTTAATGTAATAATAACATTACATTACTATMTTTTCCATAAYRTAACAMGTTGCATGCAATATCTCTAATTTTGGAGTATATATATATCACTAGTCAATCTTKAAATGTTTTTGTGTTAKAAATAATGAAAAAGTTCAAAAGAACTAAATCACATTGCCAATAASATATGTTATGTTGTACATGAATTAAAGTACAATAAATATATTTGAACATAAATTGAAGGGTAGTGAAAATATTTGATAGTCATAATTTTTATGTTGATGGGAAAAGGTGAATGCCAAATATATTGACCACTCATATGGTAAACCATGGTCAACATGATTAACTATAGTCATTGTAAGAAGACCATAAACCATACACAATAAAAAATAATATTAAATATGCTCAAAATGGTTGTCATTTTTAATATGGTCAAAATTATTTAATTATTATTATTATGGATAATAAAAAATAATAATAAATATGCTCAAAATGGTTGCCATTTTTAATATGGTCAAAATTAATTAATTATTATTATTATGGATATGTTTTTGGACATTGATATGTGTGTTGTGATAAACTTTTTTGAAATTAAAGCTTCCTTTAAACTCTATTAATATGCACAATTTATAAGCGTGGGATAGAGGGTCATCATATATTCGTGTTATTCCAACGATTTTTCCTTCATGATCTTATCAAAATATGGTTTGATTTTTCTGCTCAATGCAAAAGTGAAATTTCAACAATTGCAAATTGCAATCTTGCACTAATTCTAGGGTTTTGAATTTATCTAGATGCTCAAAATTTCAATTTGAGCAATGCAAACTGAAATTTCAACAATTCTTCATCTACATGATTCTGATGGATACGGAGTGATTTGAATGCCATGTATCAAATGCACAACATATAGGGATTTAGTACAAAAATGGTGTCACATATATATATATATATATATATATATATATATCCACAAGCTCAAGCTTAAGCAAAAAATCTAATCGAATTTATCCTATATAGACTACCAATAGAGTGTGTGGGGAAGACACATTCCAAAGACTACATCAAACATTAATTAATGAAATTATCAACTTTTTGAAATCCTAGTCATCGTACCATGTAGGACAACCAACATTTGGATGAGAGGGAAACCACAATCCATGCTAAGTCTCATATCACAGATCTAACCACCATGAATTATGAAACCCATGTCAATTATCCACATGTCATCTTCAAGAGTTCACGTGAGAGCTGAATAGTGTAGATGATTCAACTTTTCATTCATGATTTATGTTGACTGATAACTGGTCATACTTTGATTTTGACCCAAAATATCAACCTTGAAGTTTTTGCCTTCTGAGAGTGCCAAGAGGTCTGTTGGACTAAGGCGCACTATAATATCTTCTCCTTGAGTAAGGTGTTCCATGATAAGGTGTTGGGAAAGAGTTTTAGGGGTTTTGCAACTGCACCAGCTAGTAACCCTACCGACAGTGCTTCAGTAACTGCACCTGCTAGAAACCCTAGCGACAGTTCTTCAACGAGCTTGATAACCTTATGGCTTAGCTTCCTCCCAATGTTTAGACTGAATGAAGGAGGTGTGGGCCCATAATCAGTTAGAAAAGTGGTTGTGCTCATTTAACCATATACAATATAGAAATATTGTCACCCAACCATAAGCATGGATGCCACCCATGAGCACCTTGACCTTGACAGAGAGAAGAATTCTGGTAGCAATTCAATAGGCAACCAAGGCTAATGCACCAATCAAAGATGACCAAGACTGATCAGAAAGTTGAACCCAGAAAGACTGAAATTATAGGTTGCAGTAACAGAAACTGCAACTGCTCCCCAGACTTGTGCACTACTAGATTTATGCAGATGTGACTTATGTGTATCAAATGAGTTCTGGTGCCTTATATTTATACTACTCTTTCTAGGCTTTCTGGGTCGACTTCTCTTTATGGGTGCTAAAGTCTTAATATAAAATATTCTCTTTAGTCAACTTTACTTCTAGGGTTATGTCCAAGTCTTTTAGGGTTCTTCTTACTTCCTAGAATATTCTAATCTCATCAGAGGTCACAAGTGGAGGTTAATACCTCCCGCAACTACCATAATATCAACAAAATCCTAGTCAAATAGAAGGAAAATCTGGTCGACTAGCAAATGTTGTAGGTCGAAAAGGAAAGGAGGGCAAGTTTGATATTTGAAAACAAATAAAAATGTTTGGAGGGTGAGTCAGGTTACCAAGGATGAAGGAAATATGGCCAAAGGAAGGATTGGGAAACCAAAAATGTAGAAAAATGTCGAGGGAAGGTAATTTGACTTCGGTAATGTGAATGGTTGTAGGAAGGATGAGGAATGTGCCCAAGCAATAAAAAACCATGCCTAGGCGGTAAGTAAAACACCCAGGGGTCCGTAAATTTGCCCAGGTAAGTTTAAATTCCCCTGGGCAAGTTTAAATTCTCCCAGGAAATGGGAGAATACTTTGGACGACTGTTGCAGGATAAAAAAGACACTTCAACAAAGTATGCATACATTGACATAACTCAAAACCAAATTCCCAAAGCATAGATTGCAATAACTCATAGATCCATCATTTAAATGGGACTCTTATTATGGTGACGAGAAAATTACAATGGGATGAGATATACACAGACTATGTGTATTGTTACTCACTATGAAGAACCACATTACAGATGCCATGGCTCAAAGACACCTTCACTTGGAGTGAACATACACATTAACTCCTTCGTCCACTCAACCTCCAGGAGGTTGCCCTCTTTGAGCTTTATTTTCTTCTACAGTCCTTCCATGTTTCTCCTTGTATCTCCCTTCCTTCCTTTCTTGTCCTCTTCATTGCAGCTCTCATTATTTTTAATGGATTTCTTTTGGAAAGCTGACCGTCACAGTTGTTTGTTTCACCTTCGCATTGTGCCAGTAGACCAAATAAAATGAAATAAAACAAAACATGTTTATTTACAACGTTTACAAACATTTGCCAAGATCCAATTCAGATCAATCTCATACACCAATTTAGTGTTTAGCTTGGTCGTGACCCTAAAATCAAATTATATAATAATAATATGTAAATATTTAATCAAATGCAATAATATTGTCTTCTTTAATATAACATGACATTATGCTTAGTTTAATGTAATAATAACATTACATTACTATATTTTACATAACATAACAAGTTGCGGGCAATATCCCAAATTTTGGAGTATATATATCACTAGTCAATCATTAAATGTCTTTGTGTTATAAATAATGAAAAATTTCAAAATAACTAAATCACATTGCCAATAAGATATGTTATGTTGTACAGGAATTAAAGTGCAATAAATATATTTGAACATAAATTGAAGGGTGGTGAAAATATTTGACCGTCATAATTTTTATCTTGATGGGAAAAGGTGAATGCCAAATATATTGGCCACCCATATGGTAAACCATGGTCAACATGATAAACTATAGTCATTGTAAGAGGACCATAAATCATACACAATAAAATCAACAATAAAAAATAATATTAAATATGCTCAAAATGGTTGCCATTTTTAATACAATATGACGGACATGGTTAGCAATATGGTCAAAATTAATTTATTATTATTATTATGGATATGATTTTGGACATTGATATGTGCATTGTGATAGACCTTTTTGAAATTAAGGCTTCTATTAAACTCTATAAATTTGCACAATTTATAAGCATGGGATACAAGGCCATCATATAGTCGTGTTATTCCAACGATTTTTGCTTCATGTTATCATCAAAATATGGTTAGATTTTTATGTTCAATGCAAAAGTGCAATTTCAACAATTGCAAATTGCAATCTTGCACTAATTCTAGGGTTTTGAATCTACCTAGATGCTCAAAATTTCAATTTGACCAACAGAAATTGAAATTTCAGCAATTCTTCATCTACATGATTCTGATGGATACGAGGTGATTTGAATGCCCTGTATCAAATTCCCAACATATAGGGATTTAGTACAAAAAGGATGTCATATATGTAGATATCCACAACCTCAAGCTTAAGCAAAAAATATAATCCAATTTGTCCCATATAGACTACCAACAGAGTGTGTGGGGAAGACACATTCCAAAGGCTACATCAAACAGAAATCAATGAAATTATCGACTTATTGAAATCCTAGTCATCGTACCATGTAGGGCAACCAAAATTTTGATGAGAGGGAAACCACAATCCATCCTAGGTTGCATTTTGCAGATCCAACCACCATGAGTTATGAAACCCATCCTAAGCTAGCACAGAGCCCCAAAACCATATTCAACCCACCATGCCTACTCATATGACTTTGGTTGAAAAGTAATCCTTATACAAAGCATTGATGTCATGCAGGGGGACAACATGCACTTAAAGAGTGAACCTTATCCCCAAACGTATTGGGTTGTAGACTAGTGCATCGAAAGCCATACATGAAATGAAACCATTGTCCAAACTGTCTAAGCTACAAATGACAAGAACTAGGTCAAAAGAGCCCCTAGCATCCACATAAGCCATGATGAGCTAGATGTTCATGAAGCCACACCATACACCTATAAATTTGAAAGAGAGTTGTCATTAAAATCCTACACATTCACAAGCGAACATGGAATGTTATCCTCCAAAACTACCTTAACTCCACATTCTACCACATCCATGAACCTCTTCATCATATCTAACTGGCCCCTGCAATCTCTGTTGTTTAGGAGGTGGGGGTGGGCGTCAGGGTGGGCTAGGAGAGGGAGGTGAGATACACTTCTCTTTTTTAAGTCTCCAATAGTTAGTCCTTTTGATAAATGTTTTATGGACATTTATATGAATGCTTTTATGGGCAATTATATGAACGTTTGTATGGATGTCTGCATGGACATTGTAGCATTCATTATGGTCTCCACAATGGACTAACCAAACTCACAAATGTGATGCCTTAAATGCACAAGCAACTTACCCCCCTATGGATTTGAACTTGTGACTTCTTAGGAAGAAACACATCTTCTTAACCATTAGGTCCACTGGATAAATCAAAATACCTCATAAATAAAACAAACACATATAACACATGGGAAAAAAAAACATATTTACATATTCCATATATAATTTACAAACAAAAACCACAAAATTCCATACAATAAATTTGGAGAATGAAGATACACAAGTATACCAATGGGACGAGCATACACAGACTACAGTCTACGATGACGACTTACCTTGGTTAACACCCATCAATGACTATGATGATGATTTACCTTGGTTAACACCCATCAATTGTCATCATAGATACACAAGTATACCAATTTGGAGAAAATTACAATGGGACGAGCTATACACAAACTATGTGTATTTTTACTCACTGTGATGAACCAAGTTACAAATGCCATGGCTCAAAGACACCTTTGCTTGGAGTGACCAAACACATTAACTCCTTCGTCCACTCAACCTCCAACAAGTTTCTCTCTTCGAGCTTTCTTTTCTTCTGCAGCCCTTCCCTCTTTCTCCTTGCATCTCTATTCCTTCCTTCCGTGTCCTCTTCATTGCAACTCTCATTATTTTTAATGGGATGCTTTTGGAAAGCTAACCGTCACAGTTGTTCATTTCACCTTTGCATTGTGCCAGAAGACCAAATAAAATGAAATAAAACAAAACATGTTTATTTACAATGTTTACAAACATTTGTCAAGATCCAATTCAGATCAGTCTCATACACCAATTTAGTGTCTACCTTGGTCGTGACCTTAAAATCAAATTATATAATAATAATAATAATA
>JASDQU010282027.1:0-14651 GCA_032191745.1 Picea mariana
CAAGTGAGTTGTGTGTCTAAGTGAGGCGCTAGCCTCTTTATTTATACAAGACTGGCACGTGTGAAGTGTCTCTTCACTGGCAGGGCCGACTTCCCCAACTGGGTGGTTATAACTACCTTTATTATATTTCAGGGCCTCTTTAATATCTTCTGGGACCGACTTCTTATTCTGCCTATTACAATTATCTTTTGACCAATCCGCAATAGGGGATTTGGTCCTTTATAATAACCGACATGATCAATCCGCAATGGGGATTGATCCAATGAATAATATATCAAATAATAATAAGAATACACTTTGCAGTTACATTATTTTAACAGCTTTTATTAAGCCTTTTACAACTTGAGAGGATGACTCTCTTTTTTTCTTCTTTTTAGCTTTTTACTTTTTGGATCCTTATGGAATTGGATCAATGCTAAACTAACTATTACAAATAGACTCTTTGAGTCTTGGTCTTCAAGGGGTCCAATTCGGGGTGAAGGATTTTCAATTTGGGTTCCAAAAAGGTTAAAATCTCCCTTGTACTATGACAGACCTGCTAAAAACCAACAAAGAGAATTTATTAGTATTGGCAGAAAATGATATAAGAAATACAAAAAGGAAAGAATTTTTTTTATCAAATTTTTCAATAATCTTTTGTGCAAAATAAAGGACAATTTTTTGGGTTTTTTAGAGAGTTTAAGGAAGCTAACTAAGTCCTTCTTGGATGCTTTCTGTTTGCTGTCTTAAAACAGAAACTTAAAGCATTCAATTGACTAGATATTAAGAGCAAGCAATCAACAACTTTCTAAGTTGAAATTTAACAATAAATATCAGAAAATTACTAAATAAAACTAGATCTAGACTTTGATTTGGAAATGAATTTGAAACTAGATCTAGACTTTACATGCAACACACTAGATAATAAAACATAACTTGAAACTTGATCTAGCTACTCATGCAACCAAAGAATGAAAGAGGGAAAGAGAAAGTTTTGAATTTTTAAAGAGCCTTTTGCTTGAGCTTCATGGAGTCCTTTTTTCTGGTGTGAAGAAGAGGGAAGAATGTCTTCTGAAATGCCTTTAGAGAAAGCGAAAGAAGCAACCGAGCTCTTTTGAATCTCCAAAAGTGGGTCTTGCATGCTCCAAATTCCTTGCAAGTACCTGCAAAACAATGGTGCTTCCTACAAGAGAGACTTCACTTCACGTTAGTTTAATAAAAAACCAAGCATGTAATATAAACATCAAATGTACTAAGCAAATAGATAGACTAACAAGCAAGTAGACTATCTATTCCAATTGAATAACAATATTCTTACCATTAGCCAATATGCAAGTACAATAAAGAAACTTAAAACAATATTACCTCATAAGCTAACAATTCATCCACACATTTGAGACTACACACCAAATCTTGACCTCTAAAGTCTTTTGATTCAATAGCGAAAAATTTACAATGTGATCAAGTCGCCCAAGCTCCAACTGACTCAATGGAGGAGGGTCAAGCTTGATTTATACAACAACTGGTGAAGACTCCAAGGTAGATGCACATGGGAGAAGAGGAGTGGCGCATGAGCTAAAGCGAAGATGCGCATGAGCTAAGAGGAGATGCACATGAGGGAGGTGGGAGATGAGTGGGGGAGATGGTAGGTGTAGTGGAGTGAAGTTGGGGTGTGTGGGAGTGGAGTGAGGGTAAGGGTGAGTGGAGTGAGGGTAAGGGTGAGTGAAGTAAGGGTGGTAGGTGAGGTGAGGTGGAGTGAGAGCTTTGGGATTGGCACCCTCTATGGAGAATGCGCCAACTAAGCAAGGAGGTGCGTGTGAGGTCTTTGAGATCCCCTCCTCTTTGCCATGTCAACTAGACCATGCACCGTCACTAGGAGGAGGGTCGAGCTTGATTTATACAACAATTGGTGAAGACTCCAAGGTAGATGCGCATGGGAGAGGAGGAGTGGCGCATGAGCTCAGTGTTTCAAAAACTGGTGAATCGGAACTGACCAATTTTACTGGTTTGATGGCCGATCGGTTCAAACCAGCCAATAAACCGAATCGGTAGGCCAGTTTAAGACGAAATCGGTCGGTTCAGTCCCTAAAACCTAAAACCCCCTTCATTATTGGTTCTACTGGTTCATTACCGGGTCCTTCATTATCAATGCGACTGGTTTTGGTTCTGTCTCTGGTTGGACCCTCAATCGGTTCCAGTTTTTAAAACTATACATGAGCTAAAGGGGAGATGTGCATGAGTGAGGTGGGAGATGAGTGGGGGAGATGGTAGGTGTAGTGGAGTGAAGTGGGGGTGTGTGGGAGTGGAGTGAGGGTAAGGGTGAGTGAAGTGAGGGTGGTAGGTGAGGTGAGGTGGAGTGAGAGCTTTGGGATTAGTGCCCTCTAAGGAGAATGCGCCGACTAAGCAAGGAGGTGCGTGTGAGGTCTTTGGGATCTACTCATCTCTGCCATGTTAACTAGACCATGCACCCTCACTAGGAGAGGCCTTTCCAACTGTACTCGGGACTCCAGACAAGGCAAAACATGTTTTTGACACGTTTGCTAAATTTTAGGAATTCCCCAAAATTTTAGGAAAATTAATTAGAAGTCCCTTTTTGCCTTTTTGAGAGAAAATTACTCGAGTGATTAAAATCACTTTTTTTGCATCAACAAAGGGGGGATAAGGGTTTATGGGGTGCTCTGGCTTAGAAAATGAGCACAAATATGGCATCTGATATTGACGAATGCCACTTTTTATAACTTTATTGACTTTTGCATTAAAAATGTCTGTTTTACGGGAAATTTTTATTTGACTAAAACATTAAAAAAACCTATGGGGGACTTACGCAATTTCCATACGACTCAATAGACATGACTTAGCATGAACTCATATACATTTAGACACTAGACATTGGTTATACCATGCCAAGGCCTTACTGCCAGCACATACTCCAGCTTTGGAGAAAGTTTGAGTGAAAAAACTTAGAAATTATTAATCGCGTAAATGACAAGTACTAATTAACAAGTGAAAAAAACACTCTAGAGTACATGGGCCAATAGTTTTTTACAACTTTCATGCTCAAGTCATTTATTACAATGCCCCTGAGGGATGGAAATGCGGAAAAAAGGGTGGTCTGATAGACATGCTGAATTTGTGAACATTGACTTCTGAGCATCTAAATGCTCAATCTTTGGCAGCTCATTTGCAAATCCAGCTAGTACAACTCGGTGGATAACAAGTTCAAAACAACAGAGTTCCATTAAAAATGAGTGAGGGGGTAATTCATTTTTTGAGAGGGATGTTCCCTATTACGTTTCCTTACGTTCCCTTAAAAGGGGATGTGGGGAAATGCCCCCTTGGAGTACCCACATCCGCAGAGTGGGGGGACTGCAGGGAATGCGACCTCTACCCTTTGGAACACGTCCCTGTATAACACTTGGTATTTCAGAGCCCTTGACATAGAGGACCCCGATTGGAAATATTAAAAAATAAGCTATGTTAAAAATCATTAGGAATTGTTTAATTAATGGTTAATCATTTATAAAAAACAACGAACCACAATAGCTCCAAGGGTGAGCTCAAGTGGTTGAACAATCCACCAAGGCATGTTGCCAATAGGGAGGCCATAGGTTCTAATCTGGTCGAGTCCCTCGAGGTTATTGACAACTATTGTGGTTGGTGGTTGAGTTATTGCCCATCTAGATATCTCGGGGAAGAGTGGGGGATCCTGCAAGGTTTTCCTTTGGTAAAAGACAATGAAGCACAAAATTAAATTTCAAGAAATGCAATGAAGTCTCATTTATTAAAGCAACATCCCATGGGCCATTACTAATTTGATATTCATCGAATCATTGTATTTCTCATGTGATTACTAAAATTAAAAGATTAAAGTCAGTCAAAATGAAATACAATGATACATCATGTTTGAATCGTCCATACATCACTATTCTACAATCYATGTAATATGAAATTATAGAGACCATTRATAATTGTAAAATGTTTATAATTCATGAAGTAACATAATCATATATGTCGAAAAACCAAAGTGTGCCACTAGCTAGGTTTAAATAGCTCATTCTTGGTCTTCTATTTCATGTGTTGCACAAGATGCTTTAATGTCATCCATGCCACCATTAGTATTATTATTAGAATCCTCTCCTTCTCGATTGATGCTTAATGGATATTAGTATTATGGAGGCTTGTTCGCTATGCATGCAAATAAGTTTCTCTGGTCTCTTAGAGGTAAGTTTGTTCATCTAGATAAAGTGGAAAACACTATAAGTGGACCAATTCATCTCAACAGTAGAGGAACTAGTAACCTGAGACAACAAACAAATAACAAGAGGGAAAAGCTTTAGAGTCCCAATCACATGTGTTAGAATTAGGGAAGAATAGCAGAAAAATATACTTTTAAAAATCTGTTAGCTAGATCAGCAAGTAAACAATAGATCTAAATAAAATTTCTGATCAGAGGTACAAGAAAAATACAGTAGATCTGAAAACAACAATTAGATCTAACAACAAAATATTTCTGAGCATGCAAACGAGTAGATCAGAACCAAACAAGTATGTAAACTAGTAGATCTGAATCAAATGATTATTTCTGAGTATGCAAGCTAATATATCTGAGTACAATAATCAAAGATCTAAAACAATAATTATTTCTGAGCTAACAAACTAGTAGATCTGAGCTTTAAACAAAATTATTCAAACTGAAATAAAAGCAACTGAAACTCACCTTTGTAATTTACCTCTTGTGCAACGAAGGAAGAGCTAGGCACACAAGTGAAATGTATCTCTCTGAGTTATGCTCAGATATAGTTTAGGACTCATAGATCAATCACTAAGGATTAGATCTCTGTCAAAGAGAATATGAGAAAGTTTTGCCACAGTAGAAAAACCCGAAAGACAAGACAAGAACCCCAAACTGAAATCTGGAACAGTAAACCCTTGTCTTAGCCACACACATAGAGGGATCGGCCAGCTCAAGAAGGTGTGACAGCAAGTGAAAGGACAGCCGCAACCCACAGAGATTCCAGATCTATATACCGAGTTAGATGACAACCTTCAGAGGTGACCAACAGCTATGTCACACACAGGAATAGAAGGGCCGGCTGCTAGAAAGAGGGCAGAACTGTGGTAGGGTGGCCGACTTCATAGAATGTAGCAGATCTGATGAGAGAGGGGTAGCTGACTGCTTAGAATGAGCAGATCTGAGTAACAAGGGAGACCTGACAGCAACATATAACTCAGCAATGGAACAACCCTCAATGTAGCCCCTAGACAACCCTCAACACAACACCTAGATCACCTTCCAGCACAAAGAATAAGGGGCGCTGAACTGAATAGTCAAAGGAGGCTGCAACACATAGGAAAAATCTCAGAGCAATCCGCCACTTAGAAGAGGAGAGTGAGAGTGAGTGAATAGGAATAGTGAGAAGGGTTTTATTTATAGTTTTAGGCTAGGGCTTAGGTTAATAAAATAATAATTAATATAATGACATATTAATTAATATTTCTATTTTAATCTCAGTAAGCCCTAAAACAAAAATACAAATCCCACTCAAACCCAAACTCAAAAAACAAAGGGTGAAGATCAAACAAGGAGTTAGGAAGGGCAAAGGGGTTTTCTTAGTGGCAAAACATGTCCATATGATTCTCAAGGTGACCAATAAACTTTATCATCACTGCATAAGGGGTACATCACACAATGTGGTCATTGGTATTATTATTATATTAATTACTAGTAATGTGTTATTTACATATTCTATATTCATTACAAATTGTAGGACTTTACAATAAAGTCGTGATCAAAAACTCCCTCATTAGAAGACTTGAATTAGATGTGATCCTCGAGGATAATCAAAAGTCATTATAAAAGATGCCGAAAAGATTGACAAGGCTGTAGAAAATAAAGATGATGATATTTTTTGCCTTAGAGATCATAGTCGAAGCTTGATTGCACATATCTAGAAGCTAAAAAAAGAAAAGAAGACGGTCAGGAAGAACTAGAAAAACTTATCAACAAAGAATCATTGATCAACAAGGAAACAATGACTAATCTAGTTGAATTATGGATATTATCCGATGATAGAGTACAGATGATGGATACAAAAACCTTAGCAAATCCAAGTGTCTCTATTAATAAAATTTCAATGATCAACAGAGGAACACAATTGTATGAAGAAGATATAATACCAAGGGTGAATCAAGAAAATTCTAAAAGTATGATAAATAAATATCATGTTAGAAGGACACCTTATTGACATCCTAATCAGAAGCATTGACATTATAACCAATCAATGTATCAACATCGCTTTGAACAAAGACAATATTTGACCTATATTTTGAAGAAGATCAATTCTAGTTGAATTTGGTCTCAAAATAGTAGTCATTGTTGGAATCACAATGCAATTTTTTTAATCCAAGAACACTATATAGTATAGACACAGTTCCACAGAAGATCTAACTAGGGTGATGGACCCTTCAACAATACGACAATTCTATTAAATACTTTGAAGATTGTACTGTTAAAATAATGTTGATGTGCTCGTTTAACCATAGACAATGCTACACCATTGTCACCCAACCATAGGCACAAAGCCACCCCGAGCACCTTAACCTTTGACAGAAAGAATGATTCCAGGAAGCCATAACATAATCAACAGATAACCAAGAGAGCGCACCTTCTCCAAGGGTAGCGCACAACAAAAAGTACCAGAAAGACTAAATAAGAGAAAACTGTACAATTGCAGCTGCAGTTGCTCCTACTCCAAACTTGCGCACTGTTTCTGGTTTCACGAGTGAGAGTGAGGGAACAAATGAGCCAAGATGTCCTTTATTTATATTAATTTGTCCAGTGACTTTTCTGGCTGGGTCGAACTAACTTTCTGGTAATTATATTTTCTGTTTATCTTTTTCCTGTGAGGCCAACTTGTCTTCCTGGAGGATAATACCTTAATATTATATATTCTGCTGAGCCGACATGTCTTCTAAGGTTTTCACACATCTGTTTAGGGTTTCTCTTGCTTCCATAATATTCTATTCTAGTCAAAAGTTACATATGGAGGTTAATACCTCCCACAACTACCATAATATCAACACTCCCTCTTAGCTAGGGAGGTATTAATGGTCTCAAACACATCTATCCATCTTCACATGGCATGGGAAAGACTCACATAGTCTTTTAGACCATTCTACAGGTAGCATCATCATAGATCAAGTCACGAGTATCATCATCACTATCAACATCATCTGGTAGCAATTTGGCATCAAAACATATCGTCGTACTTGTTCTTGGTATTCTTTTGTCATAGACAATATCACAATATCCATGAGCCTCATTTAGCTATATTGATGATCCATCACCACCATGTGTCTAGCACCTCGGGTCATTCTTGTCCCATGACAAGAATCATGACCTCATCGGAGCCATTCACCTCATAGTTGATCCTCTCATAGGATAACTCCCTGAATGCATTTAGCTCGATGCTATCGGACACATGTGTCTAGCACCTCGGGTCGTTCTTGTCCCATGACAAGAATTATGACCACATCATAGCCAGAAACACCTCATGGTGATTCTCTCATAGGACCATTCCGTGAATGCATTCATCTCGATGCTATCAGACACGTGGAATTGCACCTCAAGCACCTCTAGTCTTCAGTCTGTCGAAGACTACATCAGGGCATATCTACTCCGGATGTAGATGTTCCCTATCTCCCCTAGTCTGCAACCCAATTCTTGTGGAGATAGGGGCTTATTGGGGCTACTCACCTACTTGTGAGAGCTTCAAGGCCCGATGCAATTCACACATAGGAGATCTAGCAACAACTCGAATCTTCAATCCGTCGAAGATTACATTTGGGCCTATTCCCACATGATCAAGTCCGTCTGATCAATCTTGGAATATCGACACGATGCTGAAATCATCAATACTCCCCCAGGGAAACGTTTGCATTCCTGCTAAGCTTGTCCCAGACATAGGCTTAGTGAAAATATCAACTATCTGCTCATCTGTGGATAAGTGATGGAGCTTCACTGCTCCTTCCTGCACCATGTCTCTGATGAAGTCCTATAAGATCCTTCGAAAAGGCACCCTGCTTCATATCGTGCGTTACTGGCTATGATATATGACTGAGTGCTACAGATATCTGCTTCCCTGCTTGTTTGGGAGTCCCGCACGATCCCAATCTGAAGTAGCAGCCCAGGTGCTAGATCTGTCTTCTGCACTCCCATTCCAAAAACAGTATATCCCGGTAGCCATACTTCATCATCAGAGATCAATCATATCTATCTATACCACAAAATAGGTACCTGCATGTTGTGTTGTAACCCAATAATATGGTCATGGCTCAACCATATACTGGCACAAGGTGCTCTCTGCAAAGCAAATGCCTATCCTTTCACACAACTTCCTCAGATGTGTCGTCATAGGTGTTGCTATGGACTTCTTGTCCATCATGATAAACCTCTTCAGTCTCCTCACTGAATATCTCATCCTCCTTCATCTCAAACATTGAAATCAACTCCCTCTATTTGAGAGAATCCTCGGACCACACTTCCGTCTGCTGCATGCCCCTTTGCATTCTGCAAAGTGTCGCGAAACTATGCTGACTTCTTCTTGATCACTGACTCCCTTTGAGTTTGAATCCCTCTCAGATTTATCTCTTATGACCTGCTTGGAACAAGAAACAAGAACTACAAAAAGAATCTACATGGTATCCTCCATGGAAGATATCCTGCTTGGAGTCTAGGACAGTAACCAAGAACATCTCCTAAAGGAGATCAACTTCATCTTGTAAACAATAAGCAACATTTACATAAGAACAAGAATATCTCCTAGAGAGGAGATCAACAACTGTATCTCTAGTATTAAGGGGTTAGTATAATAATCATGACTTCAATAGATCAAGATGCAACATAAGATCATAATAATGCCATAACAGCTAGAGACATCAATTTTTAAACAATCAAACATGGAGTCTTCACTGCTAGGGAGGGTGTGCTTGTTCCTCTAAATGTACTAAATTCATTGCTTGGACAAGGTCTCTTGTACATCCCCTGCAAACACACTCATGCTTTGCTGCATGATATATCTTGAAAAGAATATACAAGTGCATACCTTTGAAATTTGTAGTATCGTTCAGCTTGTCTTCTAATTTGAAACTTGGCACCATCATGACAAGAAGAGGTTAGAAACTGAATAAAAAAGATTCAATGATTAGAACAAGCTAGAAAGCCTAAAATTTCAACTTTGACCACAAAAATCAATTTTGACCAAAAGTCAACCTTTGAATTTGACCAATCAAACTTTGACTTTGACCCAAAAACTCAAAATTGACATTTTTTTTGGCTGAGGGCATTAGAGGGTGCGCTAGGCTAGGGCACACTAGAATACCCAAAAATTAGGTCCAATGCTTCACTAAAAGTGCCCAAGATTTTAGGTTCAGGGTTTGCCGCAGCTTCAAAATATGAAACCCTAGTTGCAGCTGCAACTGGTGCTACAACGAGCTTGACAAGGAACTCCCGTTCCACCTTCTAGCGGTTAGACTGTTCTGAAGGTAGTGTGGGCCCATAACTTGTTAAAATAATGTTGATGTGCTCGCTTAACCATAGACAATGCTACACCATTGTCATCCAACCATAGGCACAAAGCCACCCCGAGCATCTTAACCTTTGACAAAAAGAATGATTCCAGGAAGCCATACCATAACCAACAGATAACCAAGAGAGCACACCTTCTCCAAGGGTAGCGCACAAGAGAAAGTACCAGAAAGACTAAATAAGAGAAAACCGTACAACTGCAACTGCAACTCCTCCTCCTCCAAACTTGCGCACTGTTTCTGGTTTCCTGAGTGAGAGTGAGTGAACAAATGAGCCAAGATGTCCTTTATTTATATTAATATGTCCAGTGAATTTTTTGTCTGGGCTGACCTGACTTTCTGGAAATTATATTTTCTGTTTATCTTTTTCCTATGAGGCCGACTTGTCTTCCTGGAGGATAATACCTTAATATTATATATTCTGCTGAGCCGACATATCTTCTAGGGTTTTCACACATCTGTTAAGGGTTTCTCTTGTTTCCGGATTATTCTATTCTAGTCAAAGGTTACATATGGAGGTTAATACCTCCCGCAGCTACCATATTATCAACATGTACTACCTTGTTTCTTGGACTATGACAACATTGAGAACACAGTATTATGTGGAAGCATTACAAGAAAGAACAAAAACATAACCCTTAACAATTAACAAACATAAAGTATAAAATAATTAATAATAAGGGAGGCAATGTAACAAACATAAAGTATATAATAATTAATAATAAGGGTCATAACCGTTCATCATAACCTTTCACCTCGTGACTCATTCATTCATTACCAATTGTATATTTATATTCTATACGGATTCTTTTATATTACCCTTCTTATGTTGTATATTTTCTGGTAAAGGAACTATTGTTCGTTAAACTCATAACCCCCCTCGAGGAAAGCACCTTATTTGTAATTGATCAGTATGTGATTCTTTTTCATTCTTAATAAAGTGATTTGTGTAAGGGCACCAATCAAGTGTTGTGCTCTGTTGTTCTTGAGTTTACTTCTCTCTTTAGCACACTTGTTCTTGGGTTCACTCTCTCTCTAGGGTTGTGCTCCTCTTGGCTGTTTCTCTTCAAGTGTTGCATTGAGGTAGTGCTGGTTTGTTCTCTTTATTGCAGAATTTGGGTTTGTGTTGCTTTTGTTCAGTTCTCTCGATATTCCTTTTGAATCTCAACATACACTGCTTTCTGATATGAACTTTGCTGACAGGCTAGAATGGTTAAGTCGTATTTACCATTTCTTCATTTCAAGTTTGTTTGTTATCCTTTACTGTCTGGTAAATTCCCGAGTTCGTATATCTATTTTTCGTATGTAACATGCGTCACTTCGGATCTCAGACAGTGCTGGAGTTTTATGTACAGACACTAACTACTGTCTAAGCTAATTTTTGTCCAAGGTCAAATGAAAAGCTTCAGATATACTACTGTCTAAGCTAATTTTATCCAAGGTCAAATTAAAAGCTTCAGATATAGCTAACTGCAAGCTGTTCAGTTAGGTACATACCTAATTTTCAAAATTCCTACATATGCAATTGCAGTATCTGTTGACACAGATCATTTATTGTTGATATGTTGGTTCAGGTATTGCCGATTTTTCCTCGACTTGTTGATCTTCCACTTGACAAGTTCCAAACTGCGCTTGCTCGAATACTTCAGGTATGTTTCCTGCGTTTAAAGATTTGAAGGTTGTTTTTTTTCCGTTAATTATCTTGCAGTTATTTTTCCTTTTATTTATTTTTCGAAGTGCTTCTTCTGACACTAGATAATATTTTTCCAGTAAATGCTACTAGAAACATGCATTCTATCAGAAAAATGAAATAAAGCAATAACAGAACCAGATTGTCAAGTTGATGTAGTGCATTGTAATGATGTTAGTTTGCAAGTCTCCTTCTGGTTCTGACTTCTTTCTATAGATGATAAATATGAGTAAGCATTTTCTTCAAACTGTAAGGAGATTATAATAGAATTGAGTGGTTTTATTTTCCATTCATGTCTTTACTATTTAGACAAGGCTCCAAGATAGTCTATTAGTTGGGGGTGTACCATTGATTGAGAACGCCAAATCTTTGCAACTGAAATTACTTTTCAGCCCGACTTCAAGTAGCCATGGCATTTCCTGTTAGAATTTTCCCTCAAGCTTGATAACCTTCTATTTCAAAATTCAGGCASATGGTGAGTTCTACAAAATGAACCTGCAGTTTGGATTAAAATGCATTATTTAATCACTAAGCTAACTAATTGATYCACAATACATATTTCACCCATCAGCTAACTAGAAATACAATTGATTGGTTGAGATTTTTGGCTTGGCATGCCAACTCTAAGATTTATAGCTCATGTTCGGAGTTAATTATCTAATTATATTTAGCTGTTTTGGAACCCTAGGTAGATGAACAGATGAAACTAGATRATACAAAAAATGTTCATAGTTTGGAAATCATATTTGGTACTTTTCATTAGGTCTATTGGTACAAACAYATCTTACACAATGCTAACCATATTTTATGCAACRATTTTGTCATATTTATTTACTTGGTTTTATGAAAGACGATCACACAAAGAAACCAAGAACACAGAGAGAAAATGGTTCATAGATGTAAAATGAAGAGAGCAACACTCTCTTTATAACCCTCCTTAGTGGTCAATTTAGAAAATACACCAAGGTTGTCCTTGAATTTTACAAATTTTTCTGGACCCAAAGACTTGGTGAGAATGTCTGCAGTGTAATTGTCTGTAGGATAGTATTGCAGCTTAACTGTTCCATTTTCTTGAAGGTCTTGAATGAAGTGACAGTGAAAGTCAATGTGTTGGGTATGCTTGTGGAAGATTGGATTCTTTTGCAGCTTGAAAATTCCCTGATTATCACAGTATAAAAGAGTAGGTTCATTCTGTTGGATCATCATATCTCCAGGCATTTGTCTGAGCCAAACTGCTTCACATGCTCCTTTGACTGTTGCTTGATATTCTGCTCTGGTTGAAGAAAGGGAAACAACATGTTGCTTCTTATTTGTCCATGTAATTGCTCCAGTGCCAAGGCTGAGAACATAGCTTGATGTGGATTCCCTGTCATCCATTGATCCTACCCAATTTGAATCTTAATAACCACACAGCCAAGGTTCTTTTTGTCTGCCATATAGAATGCAAAAATCTAATGTTCCTTTCACAAAATGTAGCACTCTTTTTGTTGTTGTCCAATGTTCTATCGTTGGAGGTCATGAATCAGGACATGTAGCTGACTGCATACATTATTTGTGAAACAAAAATTTGTTTATCTGTTTTCCAAACTTCTACACCTAAGCAGTAATGTAGGAGGCCCATGTCCACGATGTCAAAAGCTACGCATAAATTGGATTTTACCTATGAAATAGTCCTTGCCTTGCTACCTGCAATGATGTTGTCATCTATATACATCATCTTCAGTGATTTTGATGTAAAGGTTGGGATGTGAAGGACTATGTTGGAACTTGAAATCCTGGTTCACCCAAATATTTGTCAATTTTGATGTACCATGCTGTCGGGGAATGTTTCGGGGCATAGAGAGCTTTCTTCAGTTGATAGACCAAATTCTTTCTCCGGAACATGAAAACCTAGTGGTTGGTACATGTATACTTCTTCCTCCAAATCTCCATTGAGGAAGACACTCTTCACATCCATCTGGTATAGTTTCCAGCCAAATTGTGCTGCCATGGCTAGAACCAAACGAATCGTGCTCATCTTTTATGTGGGAGCAAAGGTCTCTTCATAATCAATTCCTTCTTTTTGTGCGAAGCCCTTACTTGTCTTGCTTATGGTTGTCAAGTGTCCCATCTACTTTGCACTTGACTTTATACGCCCATTTGCAGCGAATGGGTTTCTTCCCTAGAGTTAGCTCTGTGGGAGCCCATGTCTGAATTTTCTTGAGGTTCATATAAGTCCTGAATGTTAGCCATCAAAGCATATTAGAGCTTATTAGATTTCTTGCCTCTTCTTGGTTTTCCTTTGGCACTCATCTTGTCTTGTCGAACTTCTCGAATGGTGTCACCATTTTGGTTTCTTCTTAGGATCCTCTTCTTCCAAGTCAATGTTTTGATTTAGTTGATTTGAGGTACTTTTAACTTATTAACTGGGAATTATTGGAGGCTCAACGTCCAAATTTTTCCCTTCTTTAGGTGGAGGTTGTATAAGGTTCCTACTTGGGATACCAATGAAAACTTCCTCATTCCTTGAAATTTTCAGATCCAAACTTGTTTGAAACAGCCTCACATTCTCATCAACCACAATATCACGACTAAAGCTTGTTTTGCTAGTATCCTCATGAACTAACCTATATGTTTTGTGAGTGTTGCTATAGCCCTTGAGCATCGGTTTCTTGCTTTTGGGATCTGGTTTGGTTCATTGTTCTTTAAAGACCCATGCATATACAACTGAACCAAAAACATTGAGATGACTTGTGGTTTTTGTCCAAACCATGCTTCCTCTAGAGTCTTCTTCTGTAATGCTTTTGCTGTAGATATATTAAGCAAATACACGGTTGTGTGCACTGCTTCTTCCCAATAATTTTAAGGAACATATTTGTTTTCTAACATACAATGTGCCATCTCTACAATAGTGCAGTGACATCTCTCTACCACTTCATTTTACTATGGAGTGTTTGGTGTGGTGTATTGCCTTTGAATACCTTATTGAGTACAAAAGTTATTAAATTCCTCATAGCAAAATTCTCCATCATTATTAGATCTAATGCAACCTCGGGACTGTTTTTCCACCATTGCTTTAAACTTCTTGAACTCAACAAACACTTCAGGTTTTAGTTTTAAAAAATACCCCACACTTTTCTAGTGAAGTCATCTACAAATGTTAAGAAATACCTAACATTGGAGATTGATACCATCTTCACATGCTTGCATGTTAGCTTTCAATGTTGGTCCAAAAGTGTTTTACACCATGTTTGGGGGTGCTTCATGAGGTTTGGGGTACATGGTGTATAATTAGCCCTTGGATGGTTTGTGATGGACTTGGACATTGGAGGTGGCTAACTCATTTGTTGCTTGACCTCATTTGGATCATGCATGACATTTTTCCTTGAAGTGTTGGAGATCTATAGCCAACACATGA